>CP136065.1:9775442-9957615 GCA_032622095.1 Siphonodentalium dalli
ATCTCAGTCACTAAAGGATCCTCCTGATTCCTCCATACTATATGTATTAAAGCTAAATAGTCCAAACTCTCTTGAGAAGACATTTTAAGAATTACTATAGAGACATATAGTTATGTCCCTGGTCCCACGGTGGGACCAGGGACATAACTATATGTCTCTATAGTAATTCTCCCACCCTATTTAACCTGGTGACCCCATCTGAATAAATTTGAATCCCAGACACCAAAGAACCCTTCATACATAATTTACATATCATAAATATCAGTAAAATAGACCTGATGGTCCTTGTGAAGGAAGCATATTAAGAGGGAAACTGTCCTTCGCTTGGCCCCTATTTGACCAGGTGACCCCATTAAATCTGCATTGCAGTCAAGGAAGAACATTCCATTCTATATAAGCCAACTAGTTCTTGCAAACATATTTTAAGAATTACTATGTAGTGAAATAGTTAAGTCTCTTGCTCTGGCCTTATTTGACTTTGTGATCCCATTTTCACAAAGGATAAGAATTAACTTCCCCAGTTGAAGTTGGTGATATTCACCCATTGGGCACCTCATTTATGAATTTTATCTTCTGCAAATTAGGGGATATAGAAACTTCCTAGAAGGGAAATTTAACTAACAACAATGTAAATTTGATACTATAGATACTTCCCAGAAGATGAGGCCTAAGCAGAATGAGGTCTCCAGAGGGTGAATTTGGTGATGCTAGCCTGCTGTGCGGGATAGCATCACAAAAAGCGTGTCTGTTTCTACATTGTGCATGCCTGGCCTCAAGCAACACAATGTATTATACAATCAAGCCTTGAAATAGTGTGATAGTGTGTCTGTCATTTGCAGAATGAGGTCCCCAGAGGGTGAATTTAGTAACGCTAAATTCACCCTCTGGGGACCTCATTCTGATACGGCCCTCAACTGCTATGGAAGATCTAGAATAAAATTGAATTTCCCCAGTTGAAGTTGGTGATGTTCACCCATTGGGCCCCTCAATTATGAATTTTATCTTCTGCAAATTAGGGGATATAGAAACTTCCTAGAAGGGAAATTTAACTAACAACAATGTAAATTTGATACTATAGATACTTCCCAGAAGATGAGGCCTAAGCAGAATGAGGTCTCCAGATGGTGAATTTGGTGATGCTAGCCCGCTGTGTGGGATAGCATCACTAAAAGCATGTCTGTTCCTACATTGTGCATGT
This sequence comes from Siphonodentalium dalli, assembly GCA_032622095.1. NCBI lineage: Eukaryota > Metazoa > Mollusca > Scaphopoda > Gadilida > Siphonodentaliidae > Siphonodentalium > Siphonodentalium dalli. Next base: position 9,776,641 of record CP136065.1, read on the forward strand.
CTGGCCTCAAGCAACACAATGTATTATACAATCAAGCCTTGAAATAGTCTGTCTGTTATTTGCAGAATGAGGTCCCCAGAGGGTGAATTTAGTGACGCTATCCTGCACAGCGGGCTAGTATCACTAAATTCACCCTCTGGGGACCTCATTCTGATAAGGCCCTCAACTGCTATGGAAGACCTAGAATAAGATTGAAGTTCCCCAGTTGAAGTTGGTGATGTTCACCCATTGGGCACCTCAATCATGAATTTTATCTTCTGCAAATTAGGGGATATATAAACTTCCTAGAAGGGAAATTTAACTAACAACAATGTAAATTTGATACTATAGATACTTCCCAGAAGATGAGGCCTAAGCAGAATAAGGTTCTCAGAGGGTGTATTTGGTTATGCTAGCCTGCTGTGTGGGGCAACCCCCTAAATTCACCCTCTGTGAACCTCATTCTACAAATGCCAGACACTCTTAATTCAAACTTGGAGAAAATGAAATTAATCTGATTTTAATGACCACTGAGTGATAATGTAAACAACAAGGGTGCTTCATTGATAACACCATTAATCTCAGTTAAATTACAAATGACATGAATTACACTCTCTGGGGATGGAAAGCACTATGGCACAGCAGATGTTATCTACCCATCTGCCAGTTGTATAAACATGTGTCCATCAGAGCACATGGGTGGCTTGCTGTAGTAGAGAATACAAGGATTTAAAGTCATTTACTGAACATTTCTGTACATCTGTCTGTTCCTGATTTCTCCCAAACCCCTGATTTCAACCAAATATAGTGGAGTGACTAGAGGTACCTCCCCTCCCCTCCCAAAGATGTAATGTCATAGGTTCTTCAAAATTTTAATGAGTTTTTTTTATTCTATTTAAAAATAAAATATTTTATTTAATTTTTTTTTTTTTATTTATTAAAAATAAAAAATATATATATAGATTTTTTTTTTTTGGTTAAATTGAGCAATAAGTTAAATTGAAATTTTTTTTCAGATTTATGTCCATAGCCCCACCCACATTTGACCCAGTGACCTCATTTGAACAAATCTGAACCACAGTCACCCAAGGTACCCTCATACCAAATATGAACCCATTCGGCCCGACAACTTCAGAAAAGAAGTCGTTTTAAGAATTACTATGTGGAAAAATAGTTATGGTCCTGACATCAAAACTATTTGACTTGGTGACCTCATTTGAACAAATCTGAATGAGAGTCACCTAGGGAACATCCACACCAAATATGAACCAATTCGGCATGATGGTTTCAGAGGAGAAGATGTTTTTTTAAAAGTTGACGGACGGACAGACGAACGGACGGATGGACGGACGGACGGACGAGGAGTGATGACTATAGCTCCACCAGAGACTTTGTCTCAGGTGAGCTAAAAATAGTTCTTTTTTTATTTCAGATCAATTCAGAGTGAATATAATTATGTCGTTTGTGAATTGCATGTGTATTTATTAATCGACGTAAAGTTTTTGAACTTTTGAAAACAAAAATAACTAACATGGGTTTTTCCCAGGTGGCGATTGGACGCTCACTAAAATTTGCGCATCACTGACGAATAATAAGTTGATTGGAAATTTAAATACTGTCTCATACAGTACATCTGAAAATTTTACAGGCAGTATAAAAAAAATTATTTTGAGCCTTGCATATGCCATAAAATTCATAAAGACCATAGTATTTCATGGGTTAACCCACAAAAGTTTTCTTAACATCATTGGCAATTACACTAACACAACATGAACATGAACATGCAAAGCTTGGCTTTTTATCTTCATATACCGGTCTGGACATAACTACACATAACAAGTAATCACCTGTACATGAATTTTAGCACCATTGATTTTCCACGCACCCTTTCAGATTGCCACCAGTGGTTAGACATAGAGCAGGGTTACCCGGCGTTGCCCAGGTTAAAGTGATGTGAAAACCCTCTGCATATTGTGGATATATGGTGGGAATGGAGGATACTCTTGTTCAAAGCATTACACATATTCTCATAAATTATATATCCAAATAGCATCGCAAAACACGATTCTTACACATGGAATATAAGTAGCTCACCTTGTCGGATCGGGGTGATTGTCATTTTGTTTATCGCGATTAATCCGTCCCACCAATACAGAACTATATATTTATTTACAACTGCGTATACTTCAGACGTTATAACATGAACATCATAAACACATTAGTTCGCAAAAATAAAAGACGACAATTGGGTTTTACATAGAGATGTTTCAATCAATCTTATGGGTTTGACAAAGATTTTGAGGACACCTGGTTACAATATCTCCATGAAGAAACAGATGTTTTAAAGAAAATGTCCAGGTGCTCCTCTGTTCATTGTGCTATATACTGGCTAATTATTCTCAGCTTAAAAGAAATGTTGCTATATCAGCTACATGTGCCCGACACAGAGCGAGATTTTTTTGAGTTGTTTATCTTAGGCGATGAGTCTGTGCTAAAACATGAAAGATATCCTCTGTATATTGGGCAGATATAACCTTGTCAGATGGCAGTATTGGAGGATCCAATATCCAAGATCCAAGATCTATACATTTCCATATCTCTTGTAACTTTTTTGTGGAAACTATATTGAATGGGGCAGACTCAATTGTGCTATAATAGTAACATGAGCTATTCTAATATTTTAACATGCACCATTTTCTTCCTCGTAAAAAGTTACCACTGTTAAAACGCCTTCGTGCCAACTCGATTGTACCCCGTGAAGTTATATATAAAACACATACAGACAGACATATACATGTATTTGCAAATATATCTAGGCACCAAATGTGAGGTTTTTAACACGCACGATTGGATTCCTCGTATCATTTGAGAAGAATGTGTATGAATTTGATGTTAATTGGAACTAAACATACACAATTGCACATGTGAAGCTTGGCTTTTTATCTTCATACACATGTATACCGGTCTGGACATAATTACTCATAACAAGTAATTACCTGTACATGAATTTTAGCACCATTGATTTTCCACGCACCCTTTCAGATTGCCACCAGTGGTTATTATTATTACAATAATATGCCATGCATAGAGAACGACCCTGATATGATGATAAATCAGTGTTTTTGACACATTGGCAGCTGAGCATTTGAGACAGATGTGCCAGTCAGAGAGGTGTAGGTCTGAACGGTAGGTGTGTAACAAGTATAGGTTATAACCCACTTGGGTATCTGTACAAGAAATACAGACCAAGCCGTGTAGCTGAACGCTGCTAATATGCTTTAACTTCCCGCGCGACTGGTGCGATCGTTATCATCATCGCATATAATTCTTTTAATTTCAGACATTTCGCGTCGCCCTCTCTGTTCAGCTTACTCTCCAATCAATGCCAATTTATCAATATCTCAAGTCTACTTAGGCCCTGGCGAGATACAGATTCATTCAAGAAATACTGTTCATGGATTGGAGCGATTTGATTGTCGAGGGGCGTGAATCGGTTTATAATTTCAGCCATGCAGCATCCTTGCATTCTTCGAAGATGAATGAATTCTCCCACTCAGTTATAAAAGTCTTCATTGGAATGGTCTATATACCTTCTGAGCTTAACCTATCCATGACTGGAGTTACCTCCCTTATTAACCCTTCCATGACTGGAGCTTCCTGAAATTTTGCGAAAATCCTGTGCATTCTCTTCTGTGGGTCCCCCATAGGGAGCCTTGTATATATGAGAATACATTGGCCTAACAATATTTACCTTGACTCTGTGAGCCAGTGCATACACTTATATATGCGAGACTCACATATATAAAAGAATGCCCTGGCACAAAATCTTTAATGTTGCACCAGCGCAAATCCCATCATAAAATGGTTATATACATGTACCTTGTGAGTTTCTGGGAGTCAATGGGTAGGATATCCATACTAGAATATCATCATAAATATACCTTGTGTGTTTCTGGGAGTCAATGGGTAGGATACCCATACTAGAATCTCATCATAAATATACCTTGTGTGTTTCTGGGAGTCAATGGGTAGGTTACCCATACTAGAATCGCATCAATAATCTCTAATGCATTTTCATTGAGAAACAGTCCCGAGAACAAGCTCAGAAGTAGAGCACTGTTGACTGCGACACCAATCACATAGAAATATGTGAACCACCTGTAAAATAATCACATCAATCATATAAAATTATGTGAACTGCCAGTAAATAGTGACACCAATCACATAAAGATATGTGAACCACCTGTGAGCTGACGAATGGAGCCCCAAATTTGGCAATTACACAGGATAGTCTAGTAATATATAAAATTGTGACGGCAAATAAATTCTGAAGTATCTGACGTCACCAGAAATGTTATGAGGTGAACATCGTTAGATATCTCAATTGTTTTCAATATGTTTTAACATAGGAATTGGGGAAAGAACCGTATGATCATATAATAATTGAACTTATTACATGGTTAGCAATATTTGTTTTCAAATCACTATAACAGTCTGACAGTTCTATTTTTATAACACTGTTTTAACATGAAAATGTTGTTATTGGGGAACTTTCAATAATTAATTAATTAGTTTTATCTATTTCTTCAGGTTTTTCTTAGTAGTGATGTTATTACAGACTTTTCTATTTTTGCACATTTACCTATAATAAGTGCCTTTGGTCCCTTTTATATTAAATTACAATATCACCTAAATAAACATGAGGAAACACTGCAAGTTGTAACTCTATACACAGGCCCTGGCGGGGGGGGGTAACTCTATACACAGTGGGGGGGGGGGGTAACTCTATACACAGGCCCTGGGGGGGGGGTACCAATATGGACTCATTCCAAGCGCTCAGCCTCCACTACGCTAAGGCGCAACGTTCTGGCAAGTAGCGACTAGTAAGTGCCGACATAGCTTTTCTGTGGATTACGTCGTTGATATATATAGCGTCACCAGAAATCCCCAAGGTAACCAGCGCCCAGGTGTACTGGAGCATAGAAAGCAGTATAGCTACTACGTCATTAGCTCATGACGTCGTATCCGAAAATAGTAGAGGGCGGAATTCCGGCACCTAAGATGGTGGCACTTACTGGACTCTGACGGCGGAAGTGTTACGTCGTTGAGTTGGACGGAACAGTGAGCGGAGTGTCTGAGCCAGGTACGAGACTAGTACAAATATAGACTATACAGTGACCAGGCCCGGGGGGGGGGGGGGGGGGGGGGGGGGGGGTAAAAATATAGACTATACAGTGACCAGGCCCGGGGGGGGGGGGGGGTACCAATATAGACTATACAGTGACCAGGCCCCGGGGGGGAGGGGGGGGGGGGTACCAATATAGACTATACAGTGACCAGGCCCCGGGGGGGGGGGGGGGTACCAATATAGACTATACAGTGACCAGGCCCCGGGGCTTGACCTTGTAATTTTTGCTCTGGACATTTGCATTGAATTTTGCTTGCATACATTAAAAATTGCTCACTTGACGTCTCATTTAAATATAAATAGCTACATATTTTTCTGACATTTAACATTTGGAATTTCCACAAACCATCTTTTGCTTAGTTTTAGGATTTTTCGGCCTAGTCTAATGTCAAAACAAAAATTCAAACAATTTAGACCTCCCCCATTTGACATAAAAGTTCTTGACACTGCTTTGCAGAACACTTTTAAATGTCTTACAGTGTTTTAAAATATATAACAAACAATTATATGCTTATAATTTTATAAATGAGTGTGCATCTATCTTGTAATTTTAATACAATGATTGCCGGAATAAAATCAATCAATCAATATTCAAGCTATCATTTCTTTTGAAGGTAATGCTGGTAATTCTACATGTAGTATCGCTGAAGGGTTCATTGTCATCATATTTTGGTGTGCTGGGTACCAGCATTTGGAAAATGTGTTTTGGGTACACAGCTTGTCCTTTGTAATGTTGTAAGCACACAATTGTTGAAGAAATATACCTGTAGCTTGCTATCAAAAATTGAACGGGTACTAATCTTCAAAATTTACATTTGTAATTGCTTTTTCTCGGCGATAAAACTTTATGATTTACGATGAAAAATATATTAAACATAAAACCGCAAAGTTCAAGCTGGGTACCGAAAACACCCTTTTGTAAAGCTGGGTACCCAACACACCAAAATGTGCCGACGATGACCCCTTCAGCCGTAATACCGACGATGACCCCTTCAGCTGTAATATCGACGATGACCCCTTCAGCTGTAATATCGACGATGACCCCTTCAGCTGTAATATCGACGATGACCCCTTCAGCTGTAATATCGACAATGACCCCTTCAGCTGTAATATCGACGATGACCCCTTCAGCTGTAATATCGACGATGACCCCTTCAGCTGTAATATCGACAATGACCCCTTCAGCTGTAATATCGACGATGACCCCTTCAGCTGTAATATCGACGATGACCCCTTCAGCTGTAATATCGACGATGACCCCTTCAGTTGTAATATCGACGATGACCCTTCAGTTGTAATATCGACGATGACCCCTTCAGCTGTAATATCGACGATGACCCTTCAGCTGTAATATCGACGATGACCCTTCAGCTGTAATATCGACGATGACCCTTCAGCTGTAATATCGACGATGACCCCATCAGCTGTAATATCGACGATGACCCTTCAGCTGTAATATCGACGATGACCCTTCAGCTGTAATATCGACGATGACCCCATCAGCTGTAATATCGACGATGACCCTTCAGCTGTAATATCGACGATGACCCCTTCAGCTGTAATATCGACGATGACCCTTCAGCTGTAATATCGACGATGACCCTTCAGCTGTAATATCGACGATGACCCTTCAGCTGTAATATCGACGATGACCCTTCAGCTGTAATATCGACGATGACCCCTTCAGCTGTAATATCGACGATGACCCTTCAGCTGTAATATCGACGATGACCCCTTCAGCTGTAATATCGACGATGACCCTTCAGCTGTAATATCGACGATGACCCTTCAGCTGTAATATCGACGATGACCCTTCAGCTGTAATATCGACGATGACCCCTTCAGCTGTAATATCGACGATGACCCTTCAGCTGTAATATCGACGATGACCCTTCAGCTGTAATATCGCTAAAGGGTCATTGTTGCCCCATTTTGGTGTTTCGGGTACTCAGCTTGACCTTGTTTCGGGTACTCAGCTTGACCTTGTTTCGGGTACTCAGCTTGACCTTGTTTCGGGTACTCAGCTTGACCTTGTTTCGGGTACTCAGCTTGACCTTGTTTCGGGTACTCAGCTTGACCTTGTTTCGGGTACTCAGCTTGACCTTGTTTCGGTTACTCAGCTTGACCTTGTTTCGGTTACTCAGCTTGACCTTGTTTCGGGTACTCAGCTTGACCTTTGCTGTGTTTTCACCCAAATCTTGCATTCGATCACATGGTGCATGGACATTCATCTTTAACCCTTTCATGATGGAAGCTGGTGCAGCATTAAAGATCCTGGGCCATATATGCATTGCATTCTCTTATACACACATGTCATTTTGTTAAGTAATATATCCCAGTTTTTAAAAGTTAATACAAAATTTTCACCGGTCTCGTTAAGTGGGGTCAATATTTTTTCCCCATAAGATTACATGGTGTATTCTCATCGGTTAATTGAAACGAGGTTACAGTAAGGTCATTGCGCGACAGAAGAATGTCTGCTTAATGGCCCGTTCCTCTACAAACAGCATAACACGTACGCTTCATACTTTTACAATGGCTTTTACTTAGCGCGACCGATTAAGAAAGTAAGAAAGTTGTATATTTTTCCGCAGTAGGATGACCGATGGTTGCACTACATCAGTAGTTATATAATATATATATATATATATATATATATGATATATATATATATATGTTTTTTTGTATAGTTTTAAGCAATAGGATGACCGATGGTCGCACTATGTCGGTATACACATATATATGAGGCCACTCCAAGTTGGATTTTATGCAATGTAAAAATTAGAGCTGAAACGGTTGACCCATTCTTCTACCGGTTAACCATTGGGGTTAGCCAGATTTCAACCGGTTAACCGCTAATTTCTAGCGGACTTCTCTCAGACTAATTATGTCGACATTTGCCATGTTCCAGGGACAAACCTAGGCGAGAAATAGTAGCTGAAATAAAGACCGTATTCACAGCATTTAACGATATTCAAAAACACACATTCACTGTTCTTTTGCTGGCTCTCGTGATGGGGAATGAGCAAGTGAAATTCGGAATGACAGGGGGGTCGCTTATTTGCAATTATTACGCGAGCCGCGTGTATAACTGGTGGGGATTTTTTCGTTTCTCGTGGTGGCTGACATTATCAATGGGTGTTTTATTAGTTTTATTTATAGAATGGTAATTTTTGGGATGATTAAAAGTCAAACTGCGAGCTGGAGGCCGAGTCCCATAAAAGGTGTAGTTGGGGAATTTCAATTTCTTTTATTGTCGTTAATCAACATTGATTAATGTTGATTTTTGGTTTGTGATAAACTATATGTCAATTACAAATAAAAGAAATTTCTGCAGTCCACTGGGGGTTGTGGTCGGAGACAGTCGAGTCGGCCACCGGTTCGTTAATTAGGTGCTGGTTATTATTGTTATTTGAACGGAATTCTGAGTTGGTCATTCGCAAAACCAATATATTTTATATTCTACAATTACATTCTTGGGTTTATAATATATGATCTTACCATTTCTGACATTGGTTTTCTTGTTACCGGTGATCAGCATGTTTGGGCATATGTAAAACGAGCAACAATAGTATGGGTAATTGGGTATTGGTAAAACGAGTAACAAAACTATGGGAGGCCAAATTCACATTTAATAATTAATTGTGCTTAAGCGCAATTCATGGTTATACAGTAATGCCCTAAGTAATCTACCTCTTAACCAAAGCAGAATTATGGGTAACATTTCAGGATTTAGTCGGAAATATGGCTTGTTGCCATTCATCAGAAAGCTCTCGGCGAGAGCTTTCCGATGAATGGCAACAAGCCATATTTCCGACTAAATCCTGAAAAGTTACCCATAATTCTGCTTTGGTTAAGAGGTCGATTACTTAGGGCATTACTGTATGTAACAAAACACCCCTGGTGAATAAATAGGTTTCTCCATAACTTAGCATTAACTCCTATTGACATGTCACCTCTTGGTTTGATTGGTTTGATTGGGTAGGGAGCTAGCCCAACTTCTTTTTAAAAATGGCTGACTCGCAATAGTATCACCTTCTGTTTTAGTTGGAGCGACTCGTGATAGCATTATATTATCTTCGGTATATATTAGTTGGGGCTAATTGCAATAGCATTACTTTCTGTATTAGTTGGGGCCACATTGATTTTCTTAAATTTTCGAGTATACAGGCACACCATATGAGGGAAGCAAGCCCTCGGTGACACCACATTCACACTATATGATCATGGAAATACTATAGATTTGTGCAAGAGATGCTGATTTAATAAGAAAAACTAGAGCTCCAGGACTGAGACACCAAAGCTCCAGTGATTACACACCATTTTTTGGACAGGGATGCTGATAATATGAAAATAGGGTTTTTTCCCCCTGATTTAAGTCAATAAGTAAACCATACAGTAATGCTCTAATTAATCGACTCCTTAACCACAGCAGAATTATGGATAACTTTTCAGGATTTAGTTGGAAATATGGCTTGTTGCCATTCATTGGAAAGCTCTCGAGAGCTTTTCGATGAATGGCAACAAGCCATATTTCCGACTAAATCCTGAAACGTTACCCATAATTCTGCTGTGGTTAAGAAGTCGATTAATTAGAGCATTACTGTATGAGGTAAGAAAGCCCTCATGCAGTGACACCGCATGCATGTATAGGCTAAAATCTGTGCAAAAATACATTAAAAACATCAAACAAAAAATTACTAAGAGTTCCGGGAAGGCGACATCAATTCTTTGGATAGAGGGATGCTGATAATATGTAATTAGGGATTCTCCTTGTTGAACACATACTCACAGTTGACTGTTGAGTACAGGTCAAAATTAGCCCAATGCTCATCTTGTGTTGCTAGGTGATACACCAGGTCATGCTAATAGTTTATGGGTAGGTTAGATAGTAGTCACAATTATGCTTAAGCGCAATTGATTGCGCTTAAGCGCAATTAATTGCGCTTAAGTGTAATAAATTACGCTTAAACGCAAATGCCCTATTTGCGCTTAAGCACAATATGTGGTATTTGCGCTTAAGCGCAATTATTTGCGCTTAAGCGCAATCAATTGCACTTAAGCGCAATCAATTGCGCTTAAGCGCAATTCATTATTAAATGTGAATTTGGCCTCCCATACAAAACTATACATTAAAAATCTGTAATATATCATTATCGTCATTGGTATATACATGTACTCCAATGAATTATAAATACTAGAAGTAATAACTATAACTATAGAACTAACAGGAAGGTCAGTTAGGTCACAGTCCTATTCAGTAATCAGTATTCAAACTATTCGTCATACCGATCATGATCACGGACATTAACTTTGAACTTCTCTCCCTTTCGCAGTAACTCGCGGATAAAGATTAAACTGTCAACAGTGTCGGGGTCTAAACTCGCGAGTAGATCGATAGCCGTGTTCACTTTTCGTCTGGATACACAGTGACTGCCCACGTGCTCTCGTGGGAAGATCAGAGAAAATCTTCAAAGGACGGAATTGATTGAAGGTCACCGACACTTCCGGACAGTTCGAGAATTGCTACTCAGTGCCTGATACTTCCGCGTGCAATGCATTGCACTCTATACTATCAATGGCACAGGGTTTAGTATTAGTTTTTATTACACGATCCTACCCTTATTCCATTCAATAAACCCATTCTATAAATTGTGATATTAAACGTTCGTTTAATAACAGGAAATAGTGCCAGGTGACCTTTGACTTCCGGTTTGCCGTCTTTTAACATTCCGTACGCTACGTCTCAAAAATACTATGACTTCCAATATTTTTCCAACAAACTATCATGAATGAAGAATTTGAAAAGTTATGTTATTAAATATACGCCATTAAAAGCGCAAAATAGTCTTTATTTATCTGGGACTATTTCTTTACGCGGGCAAACAACGAATAGTTACGTGAAACGTCATCGCATGTCTTATAGAAGCCGATGTTAGTTTCTCGTTCCATTTGTTGATTTAAGTATGTTTTGTCGATGTTTTGGATCATGTAATAAATAGAATCTACAACTCGTCCCCAGTTTATTGCGGAAATTACAAAACTCGTCCAGTAAATTAGGTCTGGACCTCGCCAAAGGCTCGGTCCAGACCTAATTTACTGGACTCGTTTTGTAAATTCCGCTATAAACTGGGGACTCGTTGTAGATCCTCTATTTCTTAATTTATCTTAATATTTTGATGGTACCAGGGCATTATTCACGTTCACATTCAACTGACAGAGCGGGATGCGGTTTCGTCCGGTTCATTTTTTTCTAACCGGTTACGTCATTATCCGGATGCTAACCGGTTATCCGTCTGTCCGTTTCAGCTCTAGTAAAAATCAGCGCGACCAGGTAAGATATGTATTTCTTCACGAAATTTTCTTGTAAATAGAAAAAATGAGAATGGAATGCCCCTTGATATGTCGTTCAAGCCCAAAACATATCTTTGAACACTATGCCCAGAACACAACGTATTAATAATACAGAGTTATGATGAGGTCAACGTAAGTGGGGTATGTTATGTTGAGCTAACTGGTCACCCTATGTTTGTAAAAATAATTATATATATAAACAGAATTATATTATAAACAGAATGCATTGGCACATGGTTTTCGAAAAATTTCAAGAAGCTCCGCTCATATGGAAGGGTTAAAACTGTTATTCCTGGTTCACATTTGCTTTTTATCGGTGATATAATGAGAAGAAAGGTGATAATATTTATTAGAATAGACCCACAAAAGTGAAGCTGGGTACCCAAAAACACATTGAGTGCCACTACGAGTTATCTCGTAGTACGCAACCTTCGCAGGTTGCCACTACGAGTTATCTCGTAGTGGTTTCCATGTCGTGTAACTGACAAACTGAAGCAGTGGAATAGGTCGATACACCACGAAAACCCACCTCGGACCATCGGAACAGTGATTTTATCAAATAAATAGTGTGGCTCCCCTTACATCGTTCAAATGAAGTGATCACCATCAGCACATATATTCTACTCAAAGAGTCAAAATTGTGAGTGAATACAGCTGACACTGTCTCACTGAGTGACCACCAGAGGCAGTCATGTGTGGGCAATTAGACTGGGTTTTTGGTATTCAATAAACTGACAATCTGCACGCATGCAAACACAGTCAGGGGGTGGATATTCACAATGTACAAACATGCGAAGGCAGTTTCGAGGAATGGTTACATCGTTGTGTTTCAACACATTGAAACTACGCACAACCACCCACACACGTCACACAGGCCTGCCAAAATATGTTCCCTCTCACTCATGTGCGAGTGGACGCATCCAACACAAGATAAGCGGATAATCCATGACGTTACGCGCGTTGATGCTACCATTATCACATTATTAGGGAACACAGCAGTTGTTTTTGGAATACACTGTGCGGCTCCATTTGGGGGCTAGGTATTTTATTATTTATAATACAAGTAAAGGGGAACAATTATTCCCCAAAGCTACATTTTACCCTCTTCCGAACGTGTTGGACAATGGAAAGTGTAACAATTACCATACTTTAGACATCATGCAGTTCATCGAATTGTTCTACATGTAGTTTTGTGTAGCATAGAGGTTTACAGTAAAGGGTGACTTATTTCCAGACGGATGGATTATATGGAATGTAGCACACTCCTGAATGTACAGGGATCTATTTGGCTACTGCTGCATGGTTGTTTTAATTTTGTTCTGACAAATCTTCCAACACTATTATTTTAGGCTGTACTTTGGAACCCTAGCATAGGCCTAAATCAGGCTAAATGGGAGATAACTTACAATGCCCGAAACAACAGAAGATGCATGCTCGTAGTCATTACTGCATGGACGAAATAAACTCATCCTCACAGGAAACAAGTTCACCCGATTCCACGTCGGATTCGCCGTCTGTAGCTCATATAAGTAATTTGCTCCACCGTGCATCAGCCATAATATAACTATATAACGAGCTATAACAACCACAAGGACTCCCACACCTCCATAAATATTCTTACCACCAAAATAACTTGTTTGGGTTATATTCTACTTTATATTTGTTGCTCAAACGTGTCCAATTGTGTCAACGAGATAACTCGTAGTTGGCACTGGTGGTGGAAATACCCAAATTCCTTCCGCCATTGCCGGCTACGAGTTATCTCGTAGTACTATCAATCGCCGTTTCTGTCATCTAAAGTCGCGACATCATCCAATTTTTGCTTCATTGAAGCCAAATTATGGTCTCCTAAGGCTGAAGGGGTCACTCTCACCAAAAAAAGTGCTGAAGGGTACACAGGGTTTGAAAATGTGCTGAAGGGTACACATTAATTAAATTGTGTTTATGAAAGTCTGGCGCCCAGTTTGTTGTCAGTACATTTTAATATAAGGTATCATAAGGTAGAACGACATTTCAAACCCTGTGTACCCTTCAGCACATTTTGAAAATCCTGTGTACCCTTCAGCTCTACTAAGGGTATCTATCTTGCCACGATTTGGCAAACTGGCAAGATTACTAATTGATTTCCGGCACTCAACGTGTTAATAAAGCTGTGTACCCAACACAGCCAAAAATGGTGACAATGAGTCAAAGACCATTTCAGCTGTAATCCGCTCCCAGACATACGCAAATGAAGAGACCTACTGCAGCTATGTAATGGGGTCGTTGTCGTAACGTTTTATACATAAATGCACACCGTGTGCATTAATACATAAATTCACACCAGTCTCAGTTGGCGCGATGTTGAAATGTTGGCGTAAATAATTGCCGTAATGGTGTATGCTTTAATTCATAACTATTTTTCTTCCGAAGTTCTGGTAAAGGCATTATTTTACCACAATGACGAAACTGCAATAAAATTGATCATCGGCCGCATATTGTTCTTAGTATTATAAACAGGGACTGAAAGAACAGCATGGTTGTTTGATTGATGAACGGAAGAAAATAAACTTACAAAAAAAAACGCGTGTGGATTTATGTAGAAAACATTACGACAATGACCCCTGTCACGTGACACTATGCGAGACTGGTGTGCATTTATGTATACAGAAATTCACACGGTGTGCATCTATGTATAAAACATTACGACAATGACCCCATTAGCCCTAATCATTGGGCTAATGCATAATGCAGTCAGCGGCAGTCTTCTTCTTCTTCTTTTGGATGAGATTCCCCCGTTGATTGTGCGAGGCACTCCAGTATTGGATGAATGTAGGATGTATTCCTCCGAATTGAATTGAATCCGTGAATATACAGCTGTGTACATATTTACATGTGGCGTCAGTTAAGAGCCTTCTATACCTAGAGAATACTTAAGGGACTTTGAGCTCGGAGCGAGTCTTGCGTGGTCTATGTGAAACTTTCCCTTTGACTTTTAGAACTGCAAATCTTCTAGTATGGAGCTGATATAGGAATTCTCTGGAGTAAAGTTCTAGCTGGTCTACAGAGTGTTCCTCCCAATCGATGATGTCAGGAATATCTGGATGGCTAAGGTCAAGGATGAGTTGGGTAAAGGTTGCTGAGTTGTCTAGGAGGCCTTGATTTATACTGGGGAGAAGATTGTTGATCTTCTGTTTGAGTCTGGATCTTTCCTTCTGGTAGGTGGGACAGGAAGCGATAACATGTTCTCGGTCTTCTGGGCCAAGGTTGCATGTCAGGCAGGTAGGACTGACAGTGTGTTGGTTGAAAGCTGCTTTATTAGCCTGGAGAGTATAGGTGCCACACAGGAACTTGGCCTTAACTTCGGCACGTCTTACGTCAAATATGCTAGGTCTAACAGAATTGTATAGTCTATGGACAGAGTTGTAGGCAATTCCTTCAGGGTTGAGTAGCCGTAGAGAGGATTTTGCTGAGATGTCATTTCTCCATTTTCCTGTCACTTTAGCAGCGACTGCCTCGTCTAGTGTATTCCGCCATTCGGTCTTAGTTGGAGGGTGTAGAATGATTGAATAAGCTGAAGGGAGGTTATACTCTGTTAGAAGTCGTCTGATATAGGAGAACCAGCTATTGTCATTGATGTCTCTCACGGCAAGTTGGCGACAAGCTATCTGATGTTCTGTTGAGTCTGGAGACCGTGCAATTCGTAGGAACAGGTTGAGCATGTTCTTGTGAATGATGACAGATAGTGGCGGAATGCCAAGAAGCCCTTTTACTGCAGTCAGGGCAGTTCGTGTTGGGAGATTCTGTAATTGTCGAAGCATTTTATCCTGGAAGGTGTCTAATTTGCTAAGTTGTGTATTTGTAAGCATGATTGATTCCAGACCATAGACGATGCGTGGGACAACGTAGGTTTTCCATAATTTGGCTTTTACGAGCTGTGTGATTCCAGTTCGACCATGCATTCCGGAGCCCATCAGTGCATAGGCAGTGCGTCGGCCAAGAATGATTTTTTCTTCAATGTTGGCAGTACTCTTCTGGTTTCTTGTGATACCCAGGTGTTTTGTCTGGATTTTGGCTTACATTTGCATCGAAAATACAATACTTACTTTTTCGGCACAGTCGTATACTTCGAAATCCATGATATGCTCTTCAAATTAAATCGTAATTTACCCCAGAAGAACAAGTCTGGTATAATTTCCTGCTTTGGTTTCCATTGAATAAAAAAGAATGCCAAAGTAATCAAAAACGTAGCCGACAACCATATCGAATCTAAAACGGAAATTCTCATTTCGCATTTTCGTGCCACGGAAGCAGCCAAGAACGATAATCGCTGACAGCGTGTTCTTGAAAATGGCGTCAGTAGTTCGTCCAAATTCTTCACCTCAAAAGATGCCGAAAAATAAACGAGTACATGGCGATACAACAGATTCTAATATCAGCGAACGACAGATAAAAGTATCCAAGTCTGATCGGAGTAGATCATGTCCTTATTTGGATACAATTAACAGATCAGTTCTCGATTTTGATTTTGAGAAGTTGTGCTCTGTGTCACTTTCCCACATCAATGTCTATGCTTGCTTGGTTTGTGGCAAATATTTCCAAGGACGAGGACAGAAATCATATGCATATACACACAGTGTCCAGGAGAGTCATCACGTGTTTCTCAACTTATTAACGCAGAAGTTCTACTGCATTCCTGATAACTATGAAATCATAGACTCCTCATTGGACGATGTCATTTATGTGTTGAATCCTACCTTCACAAAGCACCACATCACCAACTTGGACAGCAATCCAAAGCTATCTAGAGCTTACGATGGGACAACATATTTACCAGGGATTGTCGGCTTGAACAACATAAAGGCTAATGATTACTGCAATGTCGTACTTCAGTCATTGTCACACGTGTCTCTGGTACGGAATTATTTTCTACAAGAAGAAAATTACAATAACATCAAACGACCACCTGGTGATCAAATGGTTATCCTAGTCCAAAGATTCGGCGAACTTATCAGGAAGCTATGGAACCCGAAAAATTTCAAAGCCCACGTCAGTCCACACGAGATGCTACAGGCTGTGGTGTTATGTAGCAAGAAGAAATTCCAGATAACTGAGCAAGGTGATGCATTGGAGTTTTTTTCCTGGATACTAAATTCCCTCCATCAGGCAGGAGGTGGAACGAAGAAGCTCAATAGTAGTATTATTAATAAGACATTCAGAGGAAAGATGGTCGTATACTCACAAAAGATGCCACCAGTTGACCTTGAACAGTCGGTGAAGAGCCAAATGCTTAAAACAGAAGAGTATCAAGAGACTAGAGAGGAGATCCAATGGCTTTATTTGACCTGTGACCTCCCTGCGCCACCACTGTTTCCAGACGGCCTTCAAGAGAATATCATCCCACAAGTTCCATTTGCGCAACTACTCGCCAAATTCAATGGTGTGAATGAGAAAGAGTATAAGACATATAAGGACAGTGTCATGAAACGATTCGAACTCACTAGGCTTCCACCATTGATTATCATATACATGAAGCGATTCAATAAGAACTATTTCGTCCATGAGAAGAATCCTACCATTGTGAATTTTCCTATCAAGAACATTGATTTTGCTGATCTGCTGCCACCTGAAGCCAGAAGTCAACACAGATACACAACTTATGATTTGGTTGCCAACATAGTGCATGATGGAGAACCAGGTCACAGTAAAGGCACATATAGATCCCATATTCTCCATAAGGGTACAGGAAAATGGTATGAATTGCAAGATTTACATGTATGTGAAATCTTGCCACAGATGATCACTTTATCCGAGAGTTATATACAGATTTTCGAAGTTAGGAAAGACATTCCTAATCCGTCTTATGAAGAGAAATCTGCTTCAAATGGGAAGAAGATGGATTCTTGAATCCTTCTAGAATAAATGAGAGTGTCATGAGCAATACGGTGAGATGCTGACCTCAAAACTACATTAGGCCAATATAAATAAATTGTTAGATTCATATAAACTTTTCAGAAAAATTAATTTTATTCTTCCTATTAAACATATATGGTCATGGTCAGTTCTAGATATCCTATCTCAGCCCTCAATATTACGAAAAATGTCCCACGGCAAATTTAATGTTGTGCCGTTATACATTCCACATGTTGCAATGGCATTTCCCACAGCATTGCTTATTGCCATGGCCAATTTGAGGATTACTATCTTTATATATAAAGGCCAAAACAAAATATACCTGTGTTTCTGGTGACATGCAAGAATAAAAATAGGGGGGGGTGGCTTTTCATTTTATTTTCAACTTTGCCCCCCCCCACTGGCCCAGACTGCTTCTCTTTTTATGTAATGGACTATAAAATAATAAAACTATTAAAGTAGATCATATTAGAATATAGTGTAATGTATTGTTTTATATTGTATGGCCTGAGGCTGAGTCGACTGATCAGATCACTTTCATCTTTTATTTTTCGTCCACTGGTAAATTTTTTGAAGTATTTTGGCGACTCATTTTCGGGTGTTTACTGGATTCAAAGCACCGAAAAGAGCTAGAAAAACTAAATCATTCATGGAATCATTGGAATGCACAAATTTCGTTGATACATTCGAAAGAGACTGCATAAAAACACTTATTTTCAAGTCTGGAAACAAGTTACTTTTGATTAAAATCCGACATCTCTTGACAACCACAGAGTGTAAGACCAATATAGCGCATGCGCAAAACTAAAAATAACTTCTGTCATATATATATTCCATCTTGGTGTACATCTTGGGGTGTTCCTCACACACAAGGGATTTTCACACATACCGGTATATGGCATGTCCGTCAGTCTTCTCCATTTAAAACACTACTGGGAACATTTTAAAGTTCCCCGACACCACAAACACAACCGGAAGTTTGATTCGGCTGTGACCTAATAGAAGTGTGGTATAATATCCAGTTGAACAGTACACATGTTGTGTCCGTTTTACACAGAAATAAATCTGTTTGCACGGGAAATAAATTCGGACGTGTACTAATTTTGCAAAATCAATATAATGAAAACCGTCGGGGCCACCGGAATAGGGGCTGGCGGGTCACCGGAAACACAGGTATTTTTTTGTAGCCTTATACAATGTGATTTAGATTGTCCAATTTGATAAAAATAGACTTGATTACAAAACGTAATTTGTTTAATCTTTCCATGACTGGAGCTTCCTGAAATTTTGTGAAAACTCTATGCCAATGTATTCTCTTATTAGCTCAACTTTACTTTGTAAAGTTTGAGCTATTGCCATGGCTTGGTATCCGTCGTGCGTGTGTGTGTGCGTGATTCGTCAACAATTTCCTTTAGCACGGGCTACAGTTCGTACCTTTGGTCCGATTATTATGAAATTTGTCATGGATGTTGACATTGACATGTAGATGGGAACGAGTCATTTTGGGGTAATTTGGCCGAAAAACATGGCCGCTAGCGGCCATTTTGGATTTCAGGCCGTACTGTTTGTCTTATTGTCATGAAATTTGTCATGGATGTTAATATTGACATGTAGATGGGAACGAGTAATTTTGGGGTCATTCAGCCAAAAAACATGGCCGCCGGCAGCCATCATAGATTTTACTCTTTGTATGACTAAATTCTTTAGCACGGGCTACAGGTCGTACTGTTCGTCTGATCATAATGAAATTTGTCATGGATGATAATATTGACATGTAGATGGGAACGAGTGATTTTGGGGTCATTCGACCAAAAAACATGGCCACCAGCAGCCATCTTGGATTTTACTCTTTGTATGACTAAATCCTTTAGCACGGGCTACAGGTCGTACCTTTAGTCTGATCATCATGAAATTTGTCATGGCTGTTGAAATTGGAATGTAGATGGGAACGAGTCATTTTGGGGTCATTCAGACAAAAAACATGGCCGCCAGTGGCCATCTTTGATTTCAAAATTTAATCCATTAGCACGGGTCACAGGTCATACTGTTCGTCTGATCATCATGAAATTTGTCATGGATGTTAATATTGACATGTAGATGGGAACGAGTAATTTTGGGGTCATTTGGCCAAAAAACATGGCCACCAGCAGCCATCTTGGATTTTACTCTTTGTATGACTATATCCTTTAGCACGGGCTACAGGTCGTACCTTTATTCTGATAATCATAAAATTTGTCATGAATGTTAATAATGACATGTAGATGGGAACGAGTCATTTTGGGGTCATTCGGCCAAAAAACATGGCCACCAGCAGCCAT
Source organism: Siphonodentalium dalli (assembly GCA_032622095.1). Taxonomy (NCBI): domain Eukaryota; kingdom Metazoa; phylum Mollusca; class Scaphopoda; order Gadilida; family Siphonodentaliidae; genus Siphonodentalium; species Siphonodentalium dalli. Next base: position 9,796,372 of record CP136065.1, read on the forward strand.
CTTGGATTTTACTCTTTGTATGACTAAATCCTTTAGCATGGGCTACAGGTCGTACCTTAAGTCTGATCATCATAAAATTTGTCATGGATGTTAACAATGACATGTAGATGGGAACGAGTCATTTTTGGGGTCATTCGGTCGAAAAACATGGCCGCCAGCGGCCATCTTTGATTTCAAAATTCAATTCATTAGCACGGGCTACAGGTCATGCTGTTCGTCTGATCATTATGAAATTTGTCATGGATGTTAATATTGACATGTAGATGGGAACGAGTAATTTTGGGGTCATTCGGCCAAAAAACATGGCCGCTGGCAGCCATCTTAGATTTTACTCTCTGCATGACTAAATCCTTTAGCACGAGCTACAGGTCGTACCTACCTTTGGTCAGATCATCATGAAATTTGTCATGGATGTTAACAATGACATCTAAATGGGAAATGAGTAATTTTGGGGTCATTCGGCCAAAAACATGGCCACCAGCAGCCATCTTGGATTTTACTCTTTGTATGACTAAATCCTTTAGCACAGGCTACAGGTCGTACCTTTAGTCTGATCATCATAAAATTTGTCATGGCTGTTGAAATTGGAATATAGATGGGAACGAGTCATTTTGGGGTCATTTGGACAAAAAACATGGCCGACAGCGGCCATCTTGGATTTCAAAATTCAATCCATTAGCACGGGCTACAGGTCGTACTGTTCATCTGATCATCATACAATTTGTCATGGATGTTAATATTAACATGTAGATGGGAACAAGTAATTTTGGGGTCATTCGGCCAAAAAACATGGCCGCCAGCAGCCATCTTGGATTTTACTCTTTGCATGACTAAATCCTTTGGCATGGGCTACAGGTCGTACCTTTGGTCAGATCATTATGAAATTTGTCTTGACTTTTGACATGTAGATGGGAACGAGTCATTTTGGTGTTATTCGGCATTAAAACATGGCTGCCAGCAGCCATCTTGGATTCTACTCTTTGCATGACTAAAGCTATCAAATGTTTTTGAATTGTTGGAAAACATAGCCGCCAGCAACCATCTTAGATTTTACTTTTTTATACATGTATATATATATCTCTTCATGTTGATAAACTAGTAAATTAGACATTCAACTTTCCACATTCCTAATCACTCCATCGACAGTAACACATTAAATTATTCCCTTTCCAAGTTGAGCTACAGTGTCATTGACACTTTCATATATGCGAGTCTCACATATATTAGAGAATAGATTGGCCCAACAATATTTACCTTGACCTTGTTAGCCAGTGCTGGGAGGGGATCTTATCCAATCTAGCATTTTTTTTATATTGGCTTTATGAATAGATACCTGTTATTTTTATTGATAAATTCTGATGAGAGAATATTCACCTGGTTGTTAATATCTCACATAATAAATACTGTACTGCCCTAATTAATTGACCCAGTAACTGGGGTTTTTATGCATATGTATAACCATAACCGCACTACAGTCAACGGTTTGTCACTGCTGTGGCACCATGATTAACCCTTTCAGTGCCAGGTCCGATTTTTGTATCAACCCATATACCCTGTGCCAATGCATTCTCTTATATATGCGAGTCGACCATAGGTCACCTCGCATATATAAGAGAATGCATTGGCCTAACAATTTTTCAACATTTGTTATTATATTTTACAATTTTTTACAATTTTAATAATCTTACGTTTTTCATGGGCATCAAAATTATTACTATGAATACTTGGTGATAGTTTTGAGTTATAACATGCCCCTAAGGTTTTATCCAGTTTGTTTTTAAATTCGCTATAGCATGCTTAAGCATACCCAAAAAAAATTCAACCCAAAAAAAATATAAAATAAAAAAATTTGTTATTATTTTTTTAGGGCCGATTTTACAGACCGTAAATTTAGGGCCGATGAGATCGGCCCCTGGCACTGAAAGGGTTAAATGCGGAAAGTACCCCTGGTTTTATTCCTTGACTGCCGATACACTGTACATAGCTAACTGCTGACTATGACATAAATAAATTTGTTGGAGCTGCAATCATACTGGAAGTTACCATTTCATACCAGTTGATGATTAATTATTTCATGCATTTTAACCACACAATCCTCTGGTTGTCTTGTGGTTTATAACCACATTTAACCCTTTCAGTGCCAAGTCCGAATTTTGTATCAACCCATATTTCCTTGATCATTTTTCAAATTTATTGATTATAATAATGTATCGATGGAAGGAAAGAGCTCTTAGAGCTCTTTCCATCAATGTATCACATTATTATAATCAATAAATTTGAAAAATGATCAAGGCAATATGGGTTGATACAAAAATCTGACTTGGCACTGAAAGGGTTAAAGTCTAATTGAAGAGGTCTAACTGGGGGTGCCCCAGTTCGATAAGTCATTTACTCAGGCAGTACAGTAACCCTTTGAATACTGAATATTAAAGGAGGTGCATGTAAATATAGCGTGGAGTGGACTCCGTAAGTTCGTATTATCTGTATGATGCTCCTGTTCTCTGAATTGGACATTCCACTAAAACTAGTGCAAAAATAACTTGTGGAAAGTACAGGAAGGACATACCAGTACATCTGTTTGGAATGTGCTTACAATGTATATTTAGACCTGATATACCATTACTTACCCTGATAATTTTATTCAGCCTTGACTGACTATATAGCATGAAGGTCTATATATTTATTAGAAGTAATTTTTTATCTTGAATCAGTAAATTGTTCTTCCAAAATATGAATATTATGAACGAGCATATCTAGATTGACATTACTATGTTGTGTTGCTTTAGGGAAAATTAAATAAATATTCCAGTGACAACTGTGTGAGGTTTAGAAATTATTTCAACATTCCAACTGAAATTAAAAAAAAAATGTACCTCTAGTACCCTGTACCAGTACCTTTCCTACCTGACAATTCGATCCACTAGCCGAAACCAAGATAATATTTTTCTAAGTCTTATGTACAAACTCTTCTGTAATATATTTTAAGAAGCAGATGTTTAGTTGCTTGCATTTTGTGTGGAACTTAACCCTTTACCCAACAAACCGGCCAAAAACGCCCAAATAAAGCTTCAACAGCCTAAAATATCTTCGGTCTGTCTCAATAGAACCATACAAATATGGATATCATTGGAACCGACTCCTTGACCACATTGTGATAGTTACAGTTATGCCCTGTGCCAATGCATTCTCTTATATATGCGAGTCGACCATAGGTCGCCTCGCATATATAAGAGAATGTATTGGCACAGGGCATAACTTTTTTTTACCATTTTTTCTTACATTCTTTAACAATTTTATAATTTTTAATGTGTTAAGCCAATGCATTCTCTTATATATGCGAGGCGACCTATGGTCGACTCGCATATATAAGAGAATGCATTGGCACAGGGCCCTTCTGTTGGGTAAAGGGTTAAAATATCAGACCAACTTGCATCCATGGAATGCAATAAAATCAACATCCATTCCTTATTTACTCTCATCTAGCATATAATAGCCTGCAAATAATGTGTCTGTCATTTGCAGAATGAGGTCCCCAGTGGGTGAATTTAGTGACACTATCCCTCACAGCGAGCTAATGTCACCAAATTCACCCTCTGGGGACCTTATTCTACTTAGACCTCAACTGCTATGGGAGACCTACATCATATTGAAGTTCCCCAGTTGAAGTTGGTGATGTTCACCCATTAGTCATTTCGATTATGCATTTTATCTTCAGCAAATTAGGAGATAAAGAAATTAACTTTTTTTTAATTTTGAAAAACTAACGCCGTTATAACATCAGGGTACCCCGAGTCACCACACCCCGTTATAATATCTATCAGGGTACCCCGAGTCACCACACCAAATTAGGTTGAAATCGGTAAAGGGGTCGGGGAGAGACAGACAGATCCTACTCTTGTATATATAGATTAAACAATCTTAAAGTGACCCAACGCCTTTCAAGTGGGTTCATGCAATATAACAAAAAAGTCTGTACACAAGCCTGCAAACAGAATGAGGTCCCCAGAGGGTGAATTTAGTGATGCTATCCCGCACAATGGGCTAGCATCACCAACTTCACCATCTGGAGACCTCATTCCGCTTAGGCCTCATCTTCTGGGAAGTATCTATAGTATCAAATTAACATTGTTTTTAGTTACATTTCCCTTCTAGGAAGTTTCTATATCCCCTAATTTGCAGAAGATAAAATTCATAATTGAGGTGCCCAATGGGTGAACATCACCAACTTCAACTGGGGAACTTCATCTGATCCTAGGTCTGCCATAGCAGTTGAGGGCCTTGGCAGAATGAGGTTCCCAGAGGGTGAATTTAGTGATGCTAGCCCGCTATGCAAATGACAGGCACGCTATTTGCAGGCTTGTCTGTAAAACCACTTCAACAAGTGCATGAAAAATTAGATTGACTTTGTTCTTCTTTAGATCATCATATATTCTCTCCAATAACGAGATTTCGTTTGTCAAAACCATTGAATAATTTAAAGGCCCACTTAATTTTCAAGTCGCCGATTATTTTTTTTATAGTGACTTGATATACGGATTTAATAACAATCTATGCCATAAAATATGATTAAAATACTATAATTCATCACTATTTGAAACATCTGTGTCTCGGAGGATGCCCACAAAGAAATGGAAAACTGCTGAAATCATGGAATGACTTCCCACCCCCCTTTGGCTCCCAGAATGCAACAGAATTCAAACTTTTTCAATGGAAGGGGAAGAACTCTTATCTTTAATATATAGAGTTATTCCCCCTGCATTGAAAATAATACTGCTTTTTACAGCAATCGAGATGACAAAATGCGTTGGCAACTCAACAAAACAACATGTCCACAGTTTATTACACCGAATAAGTTGATAATACAATGTTTTGGAGCTTCCTCTTTCAGATGATATATAATATGTCATATATTTTATATAATGTTATCTGGGGGTTCGAAAATTAAGTGGGCCTTTAATATCCGTGTTATATGATAAACCTACCAGTATATAACTAGATCTATTTGAAACTAGTTCATAGTACCTTTTAGTGTCATCTTGACCAATGTCCATGTGTATATACATGTATGTGTTCGTTCATGCTGTTAATATTCTGATGTTCTGTAACACCAAATATTGGTAAATAGAGTAATAAACTACAGTAATGCTCTAATTAATCGACCTCTTAACCAAAGCAGAATTATGGGTAACTTTTCAGGATTTAGTCGGAAATATGGCTTGTTGCCATTCATCTGAAAGCTCTCGGGGAGAGCAACAAGCCATATTTCCGACTAAATCCTGAAAAGTTACCCATAATTCTGCTTTGGTTAAGAGGTCGATTAATTAGAGCATTACTGTATGTCTATCTGAGAACTATCAATAATGACTATAAGAATAAAGTTCATCTACTTCACCATGCTCTTTTTGTTGGTGATGTTTTACAGACTTTTATATTTTTTGCAACATTTACCCACTGTGAGTGCCCTGGGTCCCATTTAAATGAAATGGGGGAAAAAAACTATATTCCTTCTGAGGCCCGTTTTACATCACGCCAGCCTAATTAGTGTGAAAATGACAAAGTCCAAGATGGCATGATATATAAAACCAACTCTCTCGTCACAATTTCTCTGGCACAACCCGACATGCTACATGGAGTGCCAGGTCCGATTTTTGTATCAACCCATATACCCTGTGCCAATGCATTCGCATATATAAGAGAATGCATTGGCCTAACAATTTGTTACAATTTTAATAATTTTTTCTTGTATTCTTTAACAATTTTATAATTTCACCCATACAGAGTCCTAGACAAACATGAGCAGACGGCACTCTACTATATGCTTCTATATATGTGTGGGGCTCCCTGCAGGGTAATGGATGGTCTGGTGCTGACATGCTACATGTCTGGTGCTTGATGCTGTTTTATACAATATAATAAACCTGGGTCAGACTAAGATGATTCAGAGAAAATCACTCCCCATTTAGGACCCCTTTGGCGGAGAGCATGCACAATTTGAAGATTTTGGCATCATTACATCATCTCTTAGCGCAACCCGTGTCTGGCACATGATATAAAACAGCGTCGGGTCACAGACGAGACAAGATGAATGACAAGATCCTGATTTTGAAACAAACAAAAGTGTTTCAGAGATTCATGCATATGTTCATGGACTTCCCAAGGGAACTGATTAAGGCAGACGGCATTATTTTGAATCAGAAATCCTAAAATTTTTCAAAATATAATGATTACTGCACATGGCATTTGGCTCAATGTATAAATAAAACAAACACAACATGTGCCAGAGAAGCGACAATGTCGAGTCAAGCTAAGTATAAAACGGGCCTTACCTACTCTACTTTGACAGATTCCGTCAACTTGATAATTAGCACATTTTCATCACTGGGTTGGCAATGCCTTGATGTCAAAACCATGCATCTCAAATTGTGGTTTATTGGAGATATTCTCCATCCTGCTAATTTATATAATGTGAATATATTAAATTGTCTGGACACTATGTGTGGCTTTCATTAATATCTCTCAATTAATGTCAGTATATTCTTCTTCATATAACATAACAAGAGCACCACCAGGTATAGATCATGCCATGATTCTCTACTCTAGCTATGCTTGGAGAGATTATATTCCACAGTACAAAACCTCGGAACGTTTTGATCGGGAAGGTACAGTAATGCCCTAAATAATCGACTTCTTAACCACAGCAGAATTATGGGTAATTTTTCAGGATTTAGTCGGAAATATGGCTTGTTGCCATTCATCGGAAAGCTCACTGTGGTTAAGAAGTCGATTATTTAGGGCATTACTGTATAACATTGAAAAAATATGTTTCTTAGTTGGGTCCAAAAAAAAACCTCTTTCCGATACCCTGCCTGGCTGAGATTTTCTTGCCTACCTTATTTTTTCTTCCAATTTTCTCCAGAAGTCTAGTCTATAGTTAGACATATTATGTACTTGTTCGGGTACGTGAAAATGATCAATTAGTATCCAGGCGCTATGTCAACTGGATGAATGCAGCATTTTACTAACATCGCCGAAAATATGAATCAAATCGACTGTACCACTCCATAGAAAACATCGTCTGAACTACGCTCAAATGTAAATATTTACTACTCGATTCGAGACACATCTATCGGCGATAAACTAACGAAAATGATTTCACCATCGGGAGTCACTACGTTGGATTAATGTATAAGAATGATGGTGTGTGTTGTCAATTTGGATATAATATTTGTAAACATTACTACTTTGAACAAGAATATTCTCCATTTATATTTTATCACCCTACCGGAGTGTTTCACATCACTTTAACTGTTAGAGTGTCAATGTGAATATTTATCGTTTTTCCCAATCCCAAAAGCAAAAATAAGTCGGTTATTAAGCTCAACGTTGGTAGAGATCTTACTGCAGAGTGAATTAATTCAAGGAACAACATGTTTTTACCCAATACTTGGCTCATTTTCAATACACATTGATCTACCATATTCCATGGGACCTTGACAACACTATTATATCGCTTGTGGCTGAAATGTTTTTAAAAATTGTAAAAAGAAAATGCCCTGCCTGCCTGTCTGGAAAAAGTATCCTAATGTTATCGAATTTGGCCTTAGTACCTGTTCCTTAATAATGTACTTCACTGTAGGTGAAGGTCCGAACTCGAAGTTGCATGATTTAAGTGACTTTCCAAGCTATTTTGCTTGAGTCGCTTTCAATTATGGAATTTCTCCCGGGTAATTAATTCAATGTTTGTTGCGATATCGGCTCACTAAAGTCACATAAGCCCACAATCTCGAGCTGGGAGCACCCCCTAACATGAAGTAGATTATTGAGGAACAAGTATTAAAGAAATCAATTCCCTGCGTTGTTTGTTCAATATTATAAAGTTCCATGTCAGAACATTAGAAAGTCCCAGGTTTTGAACTGGTGGAATATGATCTCTAAGCGCAAGATTAGAGATTCATGGCATGATCTATACCAGGCGTGGTATACTAAGCCCATTGGACTATTTCAAAGTGAATATAAGAAGGATAACTGAAGAGTTGGAATTATCATCTGAAAACCAATAAAACTAAATTTGCTAAGTAAAATACTTACTATTCTGGCGATAATCAATGAAAAATCCCCTGATTCAAACACAGCTTGTATTCTAAGCCGGCAGCCATGTTTTTTATCGAAATTTCAATTCGATAACACCCTAGAGGTGATCCTAAACATGCCTGTAAATTTTCAAAACAATTATCCAATAAATGCGGCCTGCAATGTGTCCCGATAGATTCAAATTTGAAATCAAAGATGGCTGCTGGTGGCAAATTTCAGAAAATATCGATGGCTCCCATCTGGAGGTCACCCTAAAGATCCATATGAAGTTTGGTGACGATCACATGAGAGATGTGACCTGTAGGGTGTGCTAAAGGAAATTGTAGACAGATGGACGGAGTGATGCCAACCCACAGTAATCGCTCAAACTTGACATGTTGACCTAAAATGAATAACAACAAGAACTGTGATATTAAATTTATTTATCCAATTTTAATAATTAATATACTTATCAACAAGCCTGCAAACAGCGTGTCTGTCATTTGCAGAATGAGGTTCCCAGAGGGTGAATTTAATGATGCTATCCCGCACAGCGGGCTAGCATCACCAAATTCACCCTCTGGAGACCTCATTTTGCTTAGGCCTCATCTTCTGGGAAGTATCTATAGTATCAAATTAACATTGTTTTCAGTTAAATTTCCCTTCTAGGAAGTTTCTTTATCCCCTAATTTGCAGAAGATAAAATTCATAATTGAGGTCCCCAATGGGTGAACATCACCAACTTCAACTGGGGAACTTCAATCTGATCCTAGGTCTGCCATAGCAGTTGAGGGCCTTAGCAGAATGAGGTCCCCAGAGGGTGAATTTAGTGATGCTAGCCCACTATGCGGGATAGCGTTACTAAATTCACCCTCTGGGGACCTCATTCTGCAAATGACAGGCACGCTATTTGCAGGCATGGTTATCAAAACAAATATCAATGGAAGCAATCTACAGAAACTCGTTGTGGTCACTTATATTATCACCATATAGAAAAATACATTGTTTTATAGGTTTGCGTTTAAATGCAATAGTTTTGTTTATTTGCAATAATTTTACATTTAAATGCAATAGTATACACCTATTTCACCCCTTATTCCACCCAAAGGCAGGCATTTGGGTGTTTTATTATATATGACACAATTCTTGCTGTGTAGCAGCCATACGTCAGTAGATGGATAAACAGTTTGAAGACTATAGCTTTGTTCTAGTTCGCTTTCCACAATTCTCGCCTCGAGCCAGTCAGCAGGTGGGTAATAGTTCAATGACTATACTTTGCTACTCTTGATCCCGCTTCGCCCAAACAAAAGACATTAAGAGTCATAATTTAAGACCATCTGCAAACTCTACGTATATAATACTTTTAATTATTATAATCCCTGAGTTCACAGAGGGTCATAGTCATACTGTCTTTTGATTGGATGAAGCGCCATCATATGTCAGAGAGTAGTTTTGACCATGCCCGGTGAGTGACCTATCGCCCAGGCTACAGTCTTTAAACTATTACCAGTCTGCCGACGTCACAATCTGGCGTGAGGAGATAATTTTGTCATAAAAATGAAACACCTTGACTGCCTTGGAATAGCGAGTGCTAGTTTCCCTGTTTCTTCTGAAGTCCTGCGTGTTGTTCAAAAGACACCAAAAGGAAAGGTAATGCTTTTCAACTCAAAGGTAGTCAATAGCATGGTTTCTGCCAGGGGAAAATAAATGAGTCCGTATTTGGGAAACACATGTTTCATCCAGTCGGGAGAAAAATTTGGTATTTGTCACTGAAAAGTAATCATTTCCTTGCACCTGAGACACTCACAAAGCAATCCAAAGCTATGTATATTGCCCAAGTTGATCATATCCATGGGTGCATTAATTCTGTTCATGATACCCAGAGTTAATCATGCAATAACGCACGTGAGAGCGCCATCTGATTGAAGACTAAATAAATGAACAAGCTTCGTGTTACAGTGTTTCCAAATTTATGATTCCAACAGGTATAATTTTCGAACCCCCCTCTCCACATCACATTTTATAAAGTATATGCCATATTATACATGTACCATTAAAGGCCCACTTAATTTTCGAACACCCCACATCACATTTTATAAATTATATGCCCAGGGTTCACGCTGCCACTTGCCAAATTTGCCAATGGCAAAAATAATTCACATTTGGCAAAAAATATTTTCATTTGGCAAGTCACTTTTTAATTCCTCAAGCAATTTGAAATATATTGGTCGATCAATACAATTAATTTCAGGAAACTCTTACAACATAATTATGTTAGTGGTGTTTTATAAGGTTCAGGGAAAGTTAACACCTCTATTAAGATGCAGCTAATCTCATAGCATTAGTACTGATGGTTGGAGGGATTACTAATCCTCCTATGATGTGCGCTTCTGATGGAGAAACCCTTCTACCATTGTATTGTTCGGTAATTGGCTTATTGTTGTGTGATAAACCGCAATTGAAATGCGAGTATAATTGATTATTAACTAACTGTTTTTCTATCGATATCAAAAGTCGTTCAAACCGCGAGTGTCAAAACATAAGACTTAAGGTTGCATAAATTGATACTATCAGGGATAGAAATTGGCAATTGCTAAAATAATTTGGCAAAAAATATTTTCATTTGACAATTTTTTGGCAAAAGTAAATTTCGGTCCAGCGCGGACACTGTATATGCCATATACCATTTGAAAGAGGAAGCTCCAAAACATTGTATTTTCAACATAGTCGACATAATAAACTGTGAACATGTTTTTGTTGAGATTTTGATGTCTGTTCTGTACTTAAGTTTCTGCACAAAGTGGATCATTTTCATTTGAAGGGGAATAACTCTATATATTTAGATATAGAGTTATTCCCCTGCCATTGAAAATAAAATAGTGTTCAAATTCTGTTGCATTCTGGCAGCCAAAACGGGGAGAAACGATTTTATGATTTCAGCTATTTTCTATTATTCTTTGGCACCTTCTGAGACCTTCCAAATAGTGATGAAATATAGAATTTTAATCATAGTTTTTATGGCATAGATTGTTATTAAAACCGTATATCAAGGCACTATAAAAAAATCTATCAGTGACTCGAAAATTAAGTTGGCCTTTAAACATTAAAAAGCGTCTAATACCTAGCAAGGAGAATTGAATTAAGTATTTCCAAGAATTTCAACAGGTAGCTTCCGTGAAAATGAAACCGAATGCATATTCTCTCAATCGTAAAACTATTAATGTGCTGTGATGTCACACTGCAGGTTTTGTCTGCAAAAGATATTTATACCGGCGTAATATGAATGGTAGCGAAATCGTTCAAACTCGAAACACGTAGCTTGTTCAATAGTCTGCATTAGTCCAACAACTATAGGACTACTTCTATTGAGTTTTGGTGGGAAATATGAACATGTGCGTCGTCGTTTGTGCTGGGGGCTCCAGGCGGGATAACGAAACTTTTATTGACTGTACTTTGATTTTATCTTGATGCATTTTATATGGCTCATGTACTCATAGTGTAAAGTATGAGATGAATTGAAGAATATGAACTCCGCAGAGGGACCCATTAATTATATACGAGAGGGACCCATTAATTATATACGAGAGGGACCCATTAATTATATACTCATAGTGTAAAGTGTGAGATGAATTGAAGAATATGAACTCCGCAGAGGGACCCATTAATTATATACGAGAGGGACCCATTAATTATATACGAGCATGAGTAGTTTCATCCACGGAAATCCCTTGCATAAAAATCTCCCTACTCAGCAGTTCGGCATTCTTTTATCAAATTATGTAATACGATAGCACGGAATCTCCGAGCATGAGTAGTTTCATCCACGGAAATCCCTTGCATAAAAATCTCCCTAATCAGCAGTTCGGCATTCTTTTATCAAATTATGTAATGCGATAGCATGGAATCTCCGAGCGTGAGTAGTTTTAAACAAAGGAAATCCCTGAACAAAATATTCGAACTCAGCAGTTGCAGTCCGGCATTCCTTGATGCCGCAACATTTTCTTATGTGTATTACGCTGTATATAACATCACTATTTGAATGCACACAAAACATTACGTTGTCGTTTTGGTGCTTTTATTTCAAAGGGTTACGCTGTACCGGTGACATATTAATGTGCTCAATAATTGACCAGCTTTCTCATCAGTATTCTGTTTGACCCCCAAAAACTCCCGTTGCAGCCGTATGTTTTACGACAGATTGCTATTGACTTTAGGTACATGTATGTATCAAACAGATCATCAGCGAGGGGACTGAGGCTGTCCCACCGACACTGAAACCCTGCAATAGGCAGTCCTTCCAAGGAGACGGGAGTGATTGCTCTCGCACCCGTATGCACTCGTAATTTTCAATTCACGGGTGCTAAAATTTGCACCCGTCCTTCTTCACAAAATACTAATGGAGACTGTAATTGTTGGTTCAATATTGAACTATTTTAAGGTTTATTTAGATGCTTTACCATCTCAGTGCAACTATGGCATATTAAAGTGTAACTAGACATAGGTCTATTCCACAATGACTTTTTGTTTGAGCAAAAACCCAACTTACATGTACAATTATGGTATCGTATGGGTGCCATATTACACCCGTCTTCTGCATTACGGGAGCAAATAAATGCTCTCGCTGTGTTTTCCTCATGGGAAGGACTGAATAGGTATGTACTACATTGATAAAATTATTGAGAATAAATGCAAAACTATTGTTTAAACAAAATACAATGCAAATAAAATGCAAAACTATTGCATTTAAACACAATACTATTGTAAATAAATGAAAAAAAACTATTGTGTTTAAATGCAATAAAATATTTTTCAATATGGTTAAATGTGACCGCAATGGTCTTCCATAGCAATGAGATGGCAGTGACTGTTTATTATGCCCAGGTTCGGGGCATATAGCAGGGGGCGCCGACCGTCTGTCCAAACATTTCAGCTTGTACATGTAACTCGGGTGTTAATTATCAGATTTCGTTGTCCTTGGTAAGGTTCATAGCACAGGTTGGGGGAAAGGATACACACATACTATAGATTTCGTCCATTAATGTTTACCAGAGTTACAGCCCTTGCTTGACTTGGAATATTTTGTGTCAGTAGGAACATTACAGCTTGTAACTCGGACATGGATAATCGTATTTGGTTGTGCTATGGTGATAGCACAGCTTGTTTTTTTATGTTTAAATAATCCACTTAAAAGTTGCAAAAAGAGATGGTTTCTTTAAAACAAAAGTAACTTAATACGTCAAGGAACTCAATATATTATTCCTGATGAATGTGTCATGGCGATCAACAATCGACTTTGCCAGTCATGATAAAGGGCTTTAGTTATTTCATGAAATTTCTGTCGTGTATATTTTTTAGTATTCCTTTAAATAATATCAAACACTGGTGCATTATCAACAGATATACAGTCATGTTCAGATTCATCCTTTGAATTTCTGATGTCCAGAACCAAGACTATGTTTGATGTAAGAAATAAATGTAGTCTGGGTGTGTATTATTGGGTGACTTTTGGTTACATGGTGTAAATCGTTTCATAAAACGCGGTTTACACTAAATGTGCTCCAATGGCCACTTAATTATCCCAGGATAAAACACACCAAAACTACATTCATTATCCCAGGATAAAACACACCAAAACTACATTCATTATCCCAGGATAAAACACACCAAAACTACATTCATTACTTATATATATTTTTTTTCTTTATTTATATTTACATAGCCCGTCTGTGTTACACTAAATCCTGTTTGGTGATTGGTCAACTGCCAATTGGGTCACCAGATTTACATCCCAATGTGAAGAGTGTATCATGAATAGGAAGTTTCAAGCTTTTGACCTAATCTGAACCACAGTAATGTTCTAAGTAATCGACCCCTTAACCACAGCAGAATTATGGGTAACTTTTCAGGATTTAGTCGGAAATATGGCTTATTGCCATTCATCGGAAAGCTCTCCCCGAGAGCTTTCCGATGAATGGCAACAAGCCATATTTCCGACTAAATCCTGAAAAGTTACCCATAATTCTGCTGTGGTTAAGGGGTCGATTACTTAGGGCATTACTGTAATCACTAAACATGGTCAGCAGAATAATTGGGCGTAATTTTAAAGGTTCAGCCAAATTGCATCTGAAGCCAGTTATTTATATCGATAACGTTATCATAGCTAAGAGTTTGGAAATCTTATATTGGGCTGACTTAATATGCTGCGAGGGCTATAGTCTCAAATTATCAAATATAAAAAATTAATGTAGTAGGTGTGTGTGTTATTGGGTGATACAGCGCTGTCACCTGTGGTTGTTAGGGGCACATTTAGTGTGAACCGCTTCACCTCAACCACAACGCCTTATCCCCCAATAACACACACCTAGAACATTGATTTCTTTAAAAAACTAGCTTAAATTATCTTATTTTTTTTATCTGAAATCTTGGAGATAAAACCACACAGCACAGTAAGTTAGCCCAATAAACTGTCTACACTATGTGAATTATATAACACATATGGACCAATTGGCAATCAATCAATCAATGAACAGATAAACTGACGGACAGAGTTAAATTTTATAGTTGCCCGAAAATCTATTTTTGGGGGGGGGGGGGGGGGGGGGGGACACCGGCTATGTAAATGTTGAATGAGCAAAAGATCATTCATTGATAATCTAAGTAGTACTCTCGGAATTTAATTTGATTCGATAATCAAGCAGCTGATTAGATTCATTTGGATTCGATCATATTATTCAAATCTCTATTTGCATTCCTGTGCTTGAAAAATAACCAGATGTTGAAGATGTATTGTTCTAAATAGGAAGTGGCACAGGTCCATAATGTCAGTGTGCTAACGACACCAGTAGAGTGTGTTAACGACACAAGTATAGTACAAGTCCATATTGGCAGATTTTTTCTCGAGATGAAATTTTTGGTCTATCGGAATGCATTAAGTGATTTATTGTGTTTACTTTAATGACCTTTTTTGATTTCCAAACCAAAAAGCTTTGTTTATGCAATAGGTACTCAGGCATTTTCTTGTATACTCAGCACTGCCATTAAAAAAAAAAATTCCTATGCATGTAGACCTGCAAAGAAATCATAGACTATTTTGTGTCTTCCATTTTAGACTAGATTTTTATCCAGCATATATCTGCAATGAAATCTGCCAATACGATCATTCCTGCAGAAACCCCCATGAATAAATTATACCTGTTTCATTTTTATATTTTCTCCTCCCTCCTGCCTTGCCTTTGAGCCAAAAAATCTATAAACCATGTAATAAAAAATATAAAATGCCTTAGTGGAGCTAAATGTTGAATTTTAATTTTGGAATTTGGAAAAACTGTGAACACAGAATCGACCTGAACAATATCAATATTAATAGTGTATTAAATATACAACAAATATCCACAACTGACTAACATATCAATATATACATATGTATCATAAAATTTTATAAAAACAGCATTGCACATCATCGAACAACATATACAAACAGCATATTAGATTAGGAAGCAAACATATATGGCGATACTCATTTTAATAGAATAAAAGTGCAATTACTCTTATGTTCCCATGCTAAAGTGCAATTACTCTTATGTTCCCATGCTGAAGTGCAATACTTGTAAAATGCCTGCATTTTAGAGTGAAACAGTGTTAATGCCTGCATAGAGTGAAACAGTGTTCCGATGAGCCCTTAGCATTGAAATTAGATAGCAGACAATAACACTAAGGGGTTCAGACAAGCCTGAAATTAGTGTGCCTGTCATTTGCAGAATGAGGTCCCCAGAGGGTGAATTTAGTGATGCTATCCTAGATAGTGGGCTAGCATCACTAAATTCACCCTCTGGAGAACTCATTCTGCATGGCCTCATCTGCTATGGGAGACATAGACTCAGTTTGAAGTTTCCAAATGGTGATTATTGTGATGTACACCCTTTGGGAACCTCAATTATGCAATGTGTCATCTGACAATTTGGGGATATGGAGAAACTAAACTAAAAAAGAAATAGAATCTATGTGAAGAAGTTTCTATAGAAATTTGATAAATGAAATTTCCTGAGAAGATGAGGTCTCAGCAGAATGAGGTCCCCAGAGGGTGAATATAGTGATGCTAGCTCACTATTTTCCCATGCTACAGTGCAATACTTCCTGCATTTTAGAGTGAAACAGTGTTCAGACAAGTCCTTTGCGTTGAAATTGAATAGCAGACGATAACTGGCTGCAAATAAAAATCCAAGGTGGCTGCTGGCAGCCATGTTTTTCAATGAATTTCAGAAATAATGGAAGGACACTCCGATGATCTGTATGAAGTTTGATGATGATTGGATGAGGGATGTAACCTGTAGGGTGTGTTAAGGATATAGTCATGCAAAGAGTAAAATTCAAGATGGTGCCGGCGTTCATGTTTTTCATCGAAAATCGCTAAAAATCGATAACTCCCACCTAGAAGTGATCTTAAACATGCCTGTAAATTTTCAAAAAATTTCTCCAATAAATGCGGGCTGCAGGGTGTGCCAATGGATTCAAATTTGAAATCCAAAATGGCTGCTAGCAGCCATGTTTTTTAACGAATTTCACGAATTTCAGGAAAAAAAGACAGCTCCCATTTAGAGGTCACCCCAAAGATCCATATGAAGTTTGGTGATCATAAGATGAGGGATGTGTCCTGTAGGGTGAGCCAAAGGAAATTGTTGATGGACAGATGGACGCACAGACGACGGATGCCAACCCACGGCAATAACTCAAACTTTACAATTTAAAGTTGAGCTAACTATGTTTTGTGCAAATATGTGCAATTGCTTGTGCACATTCTTGGAGAATATTTTGGAGTGAAACACTTTTATTGATTTGAGTTTCTGAATGAGGGAGCAAATAAAATAAACATTGATACTCTAACTTTTCAATGAAATTAATAGATAGAGCATGTATATCTGGAACATAAGAGTAACAATTGCAGCAAACAAGTTAGAAGATGAGTTGTATGATAAGCAATATGAGGAAAGCATCAAATTAAAGCTAATCAGATTATGTAGCCAAAATACTATTTTCATAAATATAATAGATATTTCTTATAAAAGACACTTACACACTGAACGATGTGGTATTCGCTTTGCGTGTATGTCTCAAACTTATAAGGAGAATCCTGCCTTAGCGGTTACCAATTGGTATGAAATTTCTTCGGTAAGTTGTAATAGGTAACCGGATGTAACCTTTTGTCTCTTGGCCACGCGATCTTTCTTATAAATTGGATTCACAGGTAAGACGTTGTCTTTTTCTCCTTTAAGAGGTCTACTATATGGATGTACAGGGAAGAACGTTGTCCTATCTTTAATCTTGCTAATTCAAAATTCAATAACTAACTGAATAAAATGTCTTGTCTCACTTGCGGTCAAACTAAATTTAACTTTGACGACCAAACACCTTGTGTGTTGTGCATTGGATGCTCACCGACTAACCGGTGTACTACTTGTCGGAGTTGGGTTAAGACACGTTGGTCAATGATAAACACACTTGGTAACCGCTAAGGCAAGGTTCTCCTTATACAGAGCGAATACCACATAGTACAGTGTGGAACGTGTCTCTGTAGGAAATATAATACCTATGACATCACAAACGAACCGGAGGGGTGGAATTGGAGAATGGATCCGTATGTTCTACAAATTTTTGGGACTAACTCGATCAGATGCTGTATGGTATTAGCCCTGGGCCATGTATGGGATTAGATGCTGGGATTAGCCCTTTTGGGTGAAACTTGGGCCTGACTTTATAAATTGAACCCCCAAACCCACCCTTTCAAGTATATTTTCTATATTGGTCCAGATATGTGTCTCTTTGTGGTGTGAATCTGTTATGACGGAATAACAGGCATCTTAGAGTTATCTCATCTTAGAGTTATCTCTTATATTTGAAAACATAAACATTGCGCTATGAGAGGGCTAATGTCATACTATGCCAGATGCTGCAGGTTTTGTTTGTCGCGATTGAATGAGTATAGATGATGAATAGTGTGCCTGTCATTTGCAGAATGAGGTCCGCAGAGGGTGAATTTAGTGACGCTATCCCGCATAGCGGGGCAGCATCCCTAAATTCACCCTCTGGGGACCTCTTTCTGCATGACCTCATTAGCTATGAGAGACATGGACTCCTACTGAAGCTCCCAAATGGTAAATATTGCAATGTACACCCATTGGGAACCTCAATTGTGCAATGTGTTGTCTGCCAATTTGAAGACATAGAGAAACTAAACTAAAAAGAAATAGAATCTATGTGAAGTAATATAGAAATCTGATAATAAAGAAACTTTTCAGAGAAGATGAGGCCTAAGCAGAATCAGGTTCCCAGAGGGTGAATTTAGTGACCCTATCCTGCATAGCAGGCTAGCATCACATAGCGGGCTAGCATCACTAAATTCACCCTCTGGGGACCTCATTCTGCAAATGACAGGCACACTAAACTCAGACTTGATGTCTATTATGCAATGTAAGTGAGATAACTCTAACAAACATAATCTGATTTTGACCAAATTCATATTGTGGGTTTTACATATTTTACATATTTTACAATTCACAGCATTGACTAATTTTTCAGCTCATAAACTCAAGCAACTTCATTAGGGTTGTTGAACTTATTAAATGAACATTTCTAAAATGAATCCTTAAGATATTTCTCTGCCTGTAATATAAAAACACCCCTATAATAAGGAATGGACCATTCTATTGCATACTACCAAGTAGAACAATCCACTCAGCGATCAGCATGTTAAACTCTTCACAGGTTGGTTCCTTCATGATGATTTTTTTTTTAATTTTAAATTCTTCATATGTTGGTTCCTTCATGATGAGATTTTTTAGGACTGGAGGCCGCAGCTCTCTTCTCTCTTTTTTGTTTGATCGGCTCAATCACGCCCTTCATTAGTAAATTTCCTTTAGAATGCCTTAATAATGCCGGCCACACAATATAGTCTGCTTGCGTGCCGGATGACTGATAATTGTCAAACATATTAGGATCGTAGCGCTGTCCTTTTTGAATGTTAGCTGAGATTTCTAAAGGTGGATCCTGAATCATCATCAGCCAACAGCATTCCAAGCATTTCTTGATATAAACGCTGATATCACTGACGTACTCTGACAGAGAATGGTATGATGTATCTCGATCAGCATTCTTAAGTCTGTGGACGAATTGCTGAAAGAAAAAATAGCTGAAGTTATAAGGACCCCACTTGGCGCTGAAATTTTAAATCCTTTTTCGATAAAAAAATCAAGTTAGTTCAGGCAGTACAGAATCAGCAATGGACCAATGAGATGAAAATAGAATTGGCTACTTCACAACTTCTGATGAATTCCTATGTGATAATCAACAATTGAAATATATATATATTTATAAATACATGTAGTCTCATTTTAAATCACATATGTTGTTGGTTAGCTTAATGAAAATCATTTAAGGTATCATGACATTGTTTCATGACGTCAAGCATTTACATCGTTTCCTTTTACGGGCCAGTATCCAGACAAGACTGCACTTATCATGTCATATCCGGACCTCTGATTTCGACTCACTATACTAGACATATATATACACAGACCCGTTTTAATTACTATACCATGGGATATTCATATAATGTCTATCAGTACTGTGTCTCCTTTCTAATATAGTCGGTGAATTTAATGACGCCATCCCGCCACCCAGAGGGTGAATTTAGTATGCTGTCCTGCCACACTCTGGGAACCTCATCTGCTTAGGCCTCAACTGTAATGGGATACCAAGGATCAGATCGAAGTACCCCAGTTAGAGTTGGTAATGTTCAAAGGACACGACCGACAGGTTTACGGCATACCTGATAAAGGTGCTCAGACACAACCGACAGGTTACAGCATACCTGATAAAGGTGCTCAGACACGACCGACAGGTTACAGCATACCTGATAAAGGTGCTCAGACACGACCGACAGGTTACAGCATACCTGATAAAGGTGCTCAGACATGACTGACAGGTTACAGCATACATGATAAAGGTGCTCAGATACAACCGACAAGTTACAGCATACCTTATAAAGGTGCTCAGACATGACCGACAGGTTATGGCATACCTGATAAATTAGCTCTGACACAACCGACATGTTATGGTATACCTGATAAAGGTGCTCAGACACGACCAACAGGTTATGGTATACCTGATAAAGGTGCTCAGACACAACCGACAGGTTACGGCATACCTGATAAAGGTGCTCAGACATGACTGACAGGTTACGGCATACATGCTAAAGGTGCTCAGACATGACTGACAGGTTACGGCATACATGATAAAGGTGCTCAGACATGACTGACAGGTTACGGCATACATGATAAAGGTGCTCAGACATGACTGACAGGTTACGGCATACATGATAAAGGTGCTCTGATATGACAAACAGGTTACAGTATACCTGATAAAGGTGCTCAGACATGACAAACAGGTTACGGTATACCTGATAAAGTTGCTCAAGCATGACTGACAGATCAATTGAGTAAAGAAAGGGTTTATGGCATACCTCATAAAGGTGCTCAGACATGACTGACAGATCAATTTAGTTCAGAAAAGGGTTTATAGCATACCTCATAAAGGTGCTCAGACACAACTGACAGATCAATTTTCCGCCTTTGTTCAAATATAATGTTCTTAAAAGTTTCATCATTCATCAATTCAGCTACAAGGTCCTGAAAGAAATAAACAGACAGTTGAAATAGACAGAACACTGTTAAATATAGAGCATGGTACATCTCCATCCTCATTACTAACACAGTAACCCGTTTTATACCTTATAGAGCATGGTACATCTCCATCCTCATTACTAACACAGTAACCCGTTTTATACCTTATAGAGCATGGTACATCTCCATCCTCATTACTAACACAGTAACCCGTTATATACATTATAGAGCATGGTACATCTCCATCCTCATTACTAACACAGTAACCCGTTTTATACCTTATAGAGCATGGTACATCTCCATCCTCATTACTAACACAGTAACCCGTTTTATACCTTATAGAGCATGGTACATCTCCATCCTCATTACTAACACAGTAACCCGTTTTATACCTTATAGAGCATGGTACATCTCCATCCTCATTACTAACACAGTAACCCGTTTTATACCTTATAGAGCATGGTACATCTCCATCCTCATTACTAACACAGTAACCCGTTTTATACCTTATAGAGCATGGTACATCTCCATCCTCATTACTAACACAGTAACCCGTTTTATACCTTATAGAGCATGGTACATCTCCATCCTCATTACTAACACAGTAACCCGTTTTATACCTCATAGAGCATGGTACATCTCCATCCTCATTACTAACACAGAAACCCGTTTTATACCTCATAGAGCATGGTACATCTCCATCCTCATTACTAACACAGAAACCCGTTTTATACCTCATAGAGCATGGTACATCTCCATCCTCATTACTAACACAGAAACCCGTTTTATACCTCATAGAGCATGGTACATCTCCATCCTCATTACTAACACAGTAACCCGTTTTATACCTTATAGAGCATGGTACATCTCCATCCTCATTACTAACACAGTAACCCGTTTTATACCTTATAGAGCATGGTACATCTCCATCCTCATTACTAACACAGTAACCCGTTTTATACCTCATAGAGCATGGTACATCTCCATCCTCATTACTAACACAGTAACCAGTTTTATACCTTATAGAGCATGGTACATCTCCATCCTCATTACTAACACAGTAACCAGTTTTATACCTCATAGAGCATGGTACATCTCCATCCTCATTACTAACACAGTAACCAGTTTTATACCTTATAGAGCATGGTACATCTCCATCCTCATTACTAACACAGTAACCCGTTTTATACCTCATAGAGCATGGTACATCTCCATCCTCATTACTAACACAGTAACCAGTTTTATACCTTATAGAGCATGGTACATCTCCATCCTCATTACTAACACAGTAACCAGTTTTATACCTCATAGAGCATGGTACATCTCCATCCTCATTACTAACACAGTAACCAGTTTTATACCTTATAGAGCATGGTACATCTCCATCCTCATTACTAACACAGTAACCAGTTTTATACCTTATAGAGCATGGTACATCTCCATCCTCATTACTAACACAGTAACCCGTTTTATACCTCATAGAGCATGGTACATCTCCATCCTCATTACTAACACAGTAACCAGTTTTATACCTTATAGAGCATGGTACATCTCCATCCTCATTACTAACACAGTAACCAGTTTTATACCTCATAGAGCATGGTACATCTCCATCCTCATTACTAACACAGTAACCAGTTTTATACCTTATAGAGCATGGTACATCTCCATCCTCATTACTAACACAGTAACCCGTTTTATACCTCATAGAGCATGTCACCAGTTAACAGGCTTCCCTGCTATAAAATGCAGTCACGCATGCTTTAGGTTAGAAAGTATTTAACATAAGTAAACAAAACTAGAGATGGGCCTGTCCGAGGTGGAACTAATGTAAACCCCCGTATTCAACATGTTATTCCAATGAAGTAACAATCTGGAGAGCTCTAAGTCCAAAAAATGGTCATAACTCATTCAAAAATGAACTCCAAATCACAGGTGCATAGGGTCCCATGATTATTGACCCATGTAGGAAATTGGATTTAAATTAAAAAAGAAAATTCTGAGGAAACATCCAGACAAAATTGATGAAGCCCTCAACTATATGCCCGGGACCACCTACGTCGACTAATCGCCCGGAGGGGGTATGGTTGTGGATGTAAGTAGTACTATGCATCAATGCCATGCCTGTAAGTAACAGTTAACAGTGTATGTAGCACACTATACCACCAGACAGCCTGTTCTCACCAGAATCGCCACTTCTGATGCGGCTACCTTTGCCTTTGATGTCGCAGCCGACATTGTCAAAAAGTTATTGTTAACTGTGAATTTTAATTTATATTCCTAGGGATCGGCAATTAGTGATCATTGCAGCCAAAATGGACATCATGCATCGGACTGCATCTATGTTTCATTTTCAAATTTCATACTGTAAAACGTTCACCATTATTTACAAAGTCACAAAGCCGCAGTTTCGTGTTTTTAGCCTTACTTAATGTGAAGCACATGTTCTGCCGAAATACGTATCGGCAGCCGAGATTAGCTTTACTTCATGCAATTTTGCACAGTTATTGTCATGTTATGTGCACAGTTTGCAGTAACATTGGGCTCATCTACAATTCTGGACAGTATATAATAGTAAGAGCGAGATTATAACTACATCAGGACGAATGAGAGCATGAGTATTCCTTGTTGTATATGAAATAAAACATCGAATACTGACAGTTTATTACTGTGTTCAGACTGGATGTAAAGTAGTCATTGTAATTTCGCATTTATCACTTGTCTACCTGGATGTAATATAGGCTGCATATATGAAGGAATAATCGACTGACCATCGACTCTAACAGTCGATTAGTTGATTCTGAAAACTCGTAGTCGTGGCAACCTTAAATAAAACATGCCAAAATAAGCACCCGACAATTACTTAACTATGTAAATCAATATGATATAACCTGTAGTTGGCAATCAAAGTGTTAATTTTACTGTAATATCACTAAACTGCACGCATGAACAATGAAACCAAGTCTGGAAATAGTGTGTCTTACATTTGCAGAATAAGGTCACCAGAGGGTGAATTTAGTGACGTTATCCCGCATGAGGGGCTTGTGTCTCAAAATTCACCCTCTGGGAACCTCATTCTACTTAGGTATCAACTGATATGTGAGAACTATTATCCCATTGAAGTTCCCCAGTTGAAGTTGGTGTTGTTCACCCATTAGTCGCCTTGATTATGCAATTTATCTTCTGCAAATTAGGGGATATAGAAACTGAACAGAAGGGAAAAATTAACTAAAAACAATGTTAATTAGAGTCTATAGATACTTCCCAGAAGATGAGGCATAACTAGAATGAGGTCCCCAGAGACTGAACATGCTGATGCTAGCCCGGTGTGCTTATGACAGCCTAATGTGCTATGCATATTACCAACTAAGCCACTGGGGTTCAGTGAGTCAGGGCCCATGTAACAAGCTCAAGGCTGTCAATCTCTTTCAAAAATAACTATACCTTTTGATGCAAGCTTTCTCTCCCCGTGTAATTGTTGGAAACCAGCAAGATCTGGGCAATCATCGGCATCTGGTTTCTGGCGATTTCTTTACAAAATTGGAATGCATTCTGTGGAATAAAAGATAAAACCTAAACTAGCTGACATGAAACAAATAGAACATAAACTAGCTGACAACAAACAAACTTACAATATCATCAAAATTTAGTATCAAGATACCTTAGGCCATTAAAATAAATTATAAGTCGACAAGGACAATAACTGCAGTCATTTTGACTTGGGTGGACCAAACCTAATTTCTAACTTGATTTGTATTTTCATATGAGTAATCCATACACCAAATTTGAAAACAATCAGATAACTTAAACTAAAGTTTTCACCCAGAAACCAAAAAAATTGGCAAATTCAAATCAACAAGGACCATAACTCTGGCAAAAATGGGTGGACCAAACCCAAATTTGAACTTGAACTGTAGTTTCATGTAGGTAACCCACATATGTAATTTAAAAACAATCAGATAACTAAAACTAAAGTTATCATCTAAAACCTTCTGGGAAAAACAGATGCACACAGGCAATTATATCAGGGAGGGAGGATATTTATTTTAAGTTTTTTTTTTGTTTAAAGCCCAAAATTTCAAACCGAAATTCTTGAATAAAATGTTTGAGGAGGCTTTTTAAAAGAAAATTTCAGTGATTTTAAAAGAAAATTTCAGTGACGAGGGAGATGCCTGAGTGACGAGGGAGGTACTTGAGTGATGAGGGAGGTGCCTGAGTGACAAGGAAGGTGCCTGAGCATTTTATCTGATACCGAAAAAACACTGTTGTGTATGATATATAAACATTTTTAAATGGGGCCAAGTAGTTTACTTAATACAGTGGAGAATTTAATAGCCAGGTTGTTAGAAACGGAAGAAGCCACATGATGGAGAGGAACCCCGACCTAAGTGGTTCTGGAAGGCAATTTTAAGGAGAAGAGGACAAATACTGTGTATACCGAAACATTCTGAGTTGGCAGCATGGCTTGTCCCTGTGATTGGGCCATGGGGTCTGGATCCACTCTCTCACAGGGGTGGACCTCCACCCATGGGAAATTTTCCAAATCGCTGGTCGAAGAGCTCAAAAGACAGTCTGTTGTACTTGCCAGATAATCATTTATAGATTGAGGCAACAGAAAAAGAGCCATGTTTTGGACTCTTTTCGGAAAGGCTATTGGAGACTTCAGGTAGCGAACAACGCGGCGTTTAGGGTCTTACCAATTTCATCATACCGTATAGGCTCTATAATAATGCCATAGATGTACTTCTCACAATAATCTATGTGCGTCTTAAGTCATTGCAACGATGGCCATTCTATGGCAAATTTGTCAATTCAAAGAAGCAAATAATCCATCGGCTTTTTGAAAACACGGAACAATTGTATGTTTGAAGCGAAACGGTCCATGAATTCGAAACCGATAATTATAAAAATGAAAGGGCAGGCAACCAGAAAGATATTATGGTATCGACAAATTGAAATTGTTGAGTTGGGTGAAACTCAAAATTCAGAAAGATACTCCCTTAGACGTCTGGCGGCTACGCAGTAGGAATAAAACTGAGACATTCCAATCGAGTGCAGCCAGGAGCGGTCATGCGTGACTACTCGGGCAAGCACATTATATGTTGGGAGGTGACCAAAACGTTAACCCCTTTCCTACTGTGGTTTTACAAAGCAGGACATATATCCATATAGTTCAGTGTGCAGGACATATATCCATATAGTTCAGTGTGCAGGACATATATCCATATAGTTCAGTGTGAACGGCTTCCTTTACAAAGCAGGACATATATCCATATAGTTCAGTGTGAACGGCTTCCTTTATAAAGCAGGACATATATCCATATAGTTCAGTATGAACGGCTTCCTTTATAAAGCAGGACATATATCCATATAGTTCAGTGTGAACGGCTTCCTTTATAAAGCAGGACATATATCCATATTAGTTCAGTGTGAACGGCTTCCTTTACAAAGCAGGACATATATCCATATAGTTCAGTGTGAATGGCTTCCTTTACAAAGCAGGACATATATCCATATAGTTCAGTGTGCAGGACATATATCCATATAGTTCAGTGTGCAGGACATATATCCATATAGTTCAGTGTGAACGGCTTCCTTCATAAAGCAGGACATATATCCATATAGTTCAGTGTGAACGGCTTCCTTTATAAAGCAGGACATATATCCATATAGTTCAGTGTGCACGACATATATCCATATATTTCAGTGTGAACGGCTTCCTTCACAAAGCAGGACATATATCCATATATAATGCCATAGATGTACTTCTCACAATAATCTATGTGCGTCTTAAGTCATTGCAACGATGGCCATTCTATGGCAAATTTGTCAATTCAAAGAAGCAAATAATCCATCGGCTTTTTGAAAACACGGAACAATTGTATGTTTGAAGCGAAACGGTCCATGAATTCGAAACCGATAATTATAAAAATGAAAGGGCAGGCAACCAGAAAGATATTATGGTATCGACAAATTGAAATTGTTGAGTTGGGTGAAACTCAAAATTCAGAAAGATACTCCCTTAGACGTCCGGCGGCTACGCAGTAGGAATAAAACTGAGACATTCCAATCGAGTGCAGCCAGGAGCGGTCATGCGTGACTACTCGGGCAAGCACATTATATGTTGGGAGGTGACCAAAACGTTAACCCCTTTCCTACTGTGGTTTTACAAAGCAGGACATATATCCATATAGTTCAGTGTGCAGGACATATATCCATATAGTTCAGTGTGCAGGACATATATCCATATAGTTCAGTGTGAACGGCTTCCTTTACAAAGCAGGACATATATCCATATAGTTCAGTGTGAACGGCTTCCTTTATAAAGCAGGACATATATCCATATAGTTCAGTGTGAACGGCTTCCTTTATAAAGCAGGACATATATCCATATAGTTCAGTGTGAACGGCTTCCTTTATAAAGCAGGACATATATCCATATTAGTTCAGTGTGAACGGCTTCCTTTACAAAGCAGGACATATATCCATATAGTTCAGTGTGAATGGCTTCCTTTACAAAGCAGGACATATATCCATATAGTTCAGTGTGCAGGACATATATCCATATAGTTCAGTGTGCAGGACATATATCCATATAGTTCAGTGTGAACGGCTTCCTTCATAAAGCAGGACATATATCCATATAGTTCAGTGTGAACGGCTTCCTTTATAAAGCAGGACATATATCCATATAGTTCAGTGTGCACGACATATATCCATATATTTCAGTGTGAACGGCTTCCTTCACAAAGCAGGACATATATCCATATAGTTCAGTGTGAACGGCTTCCTTTACAAAGCAGGACATATATCCATATAGTTCAGTGTGAACGGCTTCCTTTATAAAGCAGGATATATATCCATATAGTTCAGTGTGAACAGCTTCCTTTAGTTACAGGAGTTACCGGTCGGAAACCGAAATGTTATGAAATCGGTCAAATTCTAAGTCGAAAAAGAGCTGTAACTCATGTAAAAATAATTGGACAGAACCCACATATGAACTTGGCCTGTATCTTTAGCTGAGAAATACACATACCAACATTGGTTCAGATGAAACAAGCAGTCGCAGACAATGGTATCCCCCGCCGAATTGTGCAGTTGGGGAAGTGCATTCTCAATAATGTTTGCATTCTCCGTATGTGCTAAACAAGAGGTGGGATTTTGTCAAAAAGCCTGGCTTGCGAACTCATTTTAGGACTGACATTTGTGGAAATTAGCCATGTGACGTCGTCCATTTGCACTAAAAATAATAAACGAAGTCCACAAATCTTTGAAATCCGTTGACATTTGTGGAAATGAGCCCTGTGACATCGTCCTTTTGCACACAAAAAAAATAAACAAAGTCTAATAACTCTGCTGAAATATCGGGCCGGACCTGGTTTGCGAACTCGCTCTAGATACTGGTCATGTGAACTCATATACCAAAAATCTTTTAAATCTGTTGACATTTGTGGAAATGAGCCCTGTGACGTCGTCTATTTGCTATTTGGTAAATTCGACAAAAATAATAAACAAAGTCCAATAACACCGGTAAAAAATATCCGGCCGGATCTGGCTTGCGAACTCATTCTAGGTAATGGTCAGGTGAACTCATATACCACAAATCTTTTAAATCCGTTGACATTTGTTCAAGTTATGACTCTTACAAATTCGGGACGGACAGACGGACGGAACCCATTCCTATATCCCCTGCAAATTCAATTTGGCGGGGGATAATAATCCAAACTAGAGTTACCATCGCAAACAAAACATTTTAATGGTCAGATGGACAGATGGACGGACAGACGAACGGATGGACGGTGCGACAGACTGGCGGATGGATGGACAGACATAATACGACCTTTTTTTCAAAAGGGAGTATAAAAATTGATTGGAAAATGACAGAATACAGACTCGGACAAAAGATGCTTCCCATGATGTACGATTCTATGTCGAAAGAGGGCAATAACTCCACCAAAATTGCAGGTGTGCATTACCATCAGAGCTGTTAAGTTTCACGGATTGTCCGTGAGACTCCTGGATTGCCACGGCAATTCCGCAAATACGGATAAACCCCAATATCTCCCGGATTCAGCAAAACCACGCATTCAAATCCCCCCAAAAAAAAACGATGTTTTCTTATTTTTTGAATTTCGTGAAATTGCGGGGATTTCCCAAATGACAGGAATTTCCTTATTTCCGGTACCGTAAATACCCACTCATCAACATTAACTTTTGATGTTCCCTCTGATTGAAAACTGATATTAATTGATTTTCACACTCTGGTGAAGCCACACACACATAAAGGTGTTGTTATAGTATACAATACGTATAATCAAAAGTGTGCAGCTGTACTGTTAGCCCTCATTGATGAACAGTTCTTAGTAACGGATTAGTAGTATGCATTGTAACTCGGGTTCATTTTTACTTATTTTAAACGAAGTTTCTGCTTCTTTTAAATTTTTAATAAATTGTGGAATGTGTGCATTTCTTTTGTGGGTTAAACAGTAAGACGAGTCCATTTTGTAGTTTATTCCGATTTTGTACTTTCGGTTTCACGCATATCCGGCTGTATCCGGTGAAATTCTGAGTATTTTCAATTAGTTTATACGAAGTGTCTGCTTCTTTCTCTTCAACAAATGGTGGTATCTCCCACTCACAGCAGCTCTATTGCAACTACAAACAGGACATTCATTACCATTTTCTTTAGGTCTATATATTTATAAAATAGACACAAACAGAAACTCATAAAAACTATGTAATCTTCATCATAAAAATGATTTTTGGAACATGAACATATTTGGGCATACCTCCCGCAAAAATCTCCCGGATTGACATTTTCAAAACTTAACAGGTCTGATTCCCTCCCATGCTTGTTGATATATTTGCCAAGTTCTTAAAAAATTTACCAGAAAATGACAGAATACATACTCGGACAATGTTCAGTATGGACAGACAGATGGAAGAGGGTAATTACTATAGTCCTCCAACAGAATGTCAGGGAACAAATATGTTATTGGAACATATGCATACTGGTATATGAGAAGAAGTCACTTTTCCTTAGGACAAAACTAGGGAGAAGTAGCACATTTTAGCGAGAAAATGTCTCCCAAGTCGCCCTCTAGGCTGGTTCCTTGATTAGAGTAACTTACCCAGCAGATATTACACAGCACTTGGATGGTGTCATCTTCGGACATCTCCCGGTTATCTGTCAACGTCTCGAAGGCATTACACCAGTCGTTACCATAGAGATCATGGCGAAATCTCTCAGCGATTTTACTTGGTCGATTTTTGTCACCCATGTCCTCCACGTCCGGGTTGTTTGATGTCAGCTTCGTTGATGCCATTTTACTGAATCTGAAAATATATGTTATTCCCATTTATTCATTTGTTCGGAATCATTTGTCTGATTCAATTTGATTCAAAATCGGCTTTCCTGATTCGAATTGTATCGAATCACTGACACCGGTTGCTTTCTCATTACTTTAACAGACAACACATTACTTTAACAGACAACATTGCTTTTCCACAAAGATAGATTATGACACCAACAAAAGGCCACACATACAACACTGTTGTACCACCGAAGCATTGTGGTCTGATGTATCTGATCTAGAAAATTTTCATATATATGTCGAACCACCAAGTCACTGAATTGCCTCCCAGTCCCACAAAGAATTCGATCTAAGTTAATTGGTTAAAACTTAAATGCGAATTTGTTCCATTTATGGATAATATTTGCATTATATACCAATGATCACTTATCGTCGTTACGAAGTGAGCAAATTGAAACCGGTATGGCCACTCAGTCCAGTGATATCTACATCTTCACTATTAATACGTTTGATGCTGCAGTGGTCAATGATTCGATTCGAGATTCAATGCGATTCGGAATCATTTGTCTGATTCGGTTCGAGATTCAATTCGAAATGAAAATGCCCGATTCGCAGGGCCCTATCAATCATATTCTCAAAGTTTTGGATTGTTGTTAGTCTTGTTAACCCTTTACCCAACAGAACGGCCCTGTGCCAATGCATTCTCTTATATATGCGAGTCGACCATAGGTCGCCTCGCATATATAAGAGAATGCATTGGCTTAACACATATTAAAAATGATAAAATTGTCAAAGAATGTAGAAAAATATTATAAAAATTGTTTAAAAATGTAAGAACAAATTATAAAATTGTTAAAGAATGTAAGAAAAAATGGTAAAAAGTGTTAAAAAAAGATTTTTTTAGGCCAATGCATTCTCTTATATATGCGAGGCGACCTATGGTCGACTCGCATATATAAGAGAATGAATTGGCACAGGGCATAACTGTAACCATCACAATGTGGTCAATGAACCGGTTCCAATGATATCCATATTTGTATGGTGTTATTGAAACAGACCGAAGATATTTTAGGCTGTTGAAGCTTTATTTGGGCGTTTTTGGCCGTTTTGTTGGGTAAATGGTTAACACCATTTTACTGAATGTTAGTAATAGATCAGTATTATATCAACTAAAAACTTGAATGATTATGAAATTCCCATTGGAGTTTGATAGCCCAGAGGTTCGAGTGTCCGACTTGTAATGGTATTAAGGCACTGGCATGAATTTGTACCTGCCGGTGGACTATCGCCTCTGCAACTGTGACATGGTCGGATTTAGTGATGTGCGTGTTGAAGAGCTACACACTGTTCACACTGATCTCGTGTCAGGTTGTGAACTTTGAGAAAGGTCACTCGTACTGTGACGGCTTCGTCGTACCTAGATGCAAAATAGGTACCTGATGTGTTGGAGGTGTGAGTATGTACATGTGCATGTATCGCCGCTCTAATGAAGCGCCTGTAAGAGGACATACCTATTTTGTAAGTCGGCAAGGTTATCAAAGAACAAGAGGACGTTCCTATTTT
Organism: Siphonodentalium dalli; assembly: GCA_032622095.1. Taxonomy (NCBI): domain Eukaryota; kingdom Metazoa; phylum Mollusca; class Scaphopoda; order Gadilida; family Siphonodentaliidae; genus Siphonodentalium; species Siphonodentalium dalli. The sequence goes on from CP136065.1 coordinate 9,827,993, forward strand.
GCAGGTCGCGAGGTTAACAATAGGACGTATAATTTTGCAGGTCGCGAGGTTAATAATAGGACGTACCTATTTTGCAGGTCGGCGAGGTCTTTCTCCAGTCTTCTCTTCTCTGTTGATATTTCTACAAGATTGTCTCTGGTAGTATCCAAGTCAAACTGAAAACAAAAACACAAACCAATTTAACCAAGAAAGCATCGCAAAACATTACATTTAACCAAGAAAGCATCACAACACATTATATTTAACCAAGAAAGCATCACAATACATTACATTTAACCAAGAAACCGTCACAAAACATTACATTTAACCAAGAAAGCATCACAAAACATTACATTTAACCAAGAAAGCATAACAAAACATTACATTTAACAAAGAAAGCATCATTACGGCATGAGTCATGTGTTGGGACATGCTTTCATTTTCAATTTGAGACTGTAAAGTATTGTATTTTTTTAAGTATTGTTGGGGTATAACAAAGATGTGTATAGGCCATTTTGAAATTATTATCTGAACATTTCCCCCCATCAATAAATATGAATTGTTCTGCACGTATATTATCTGTGGTCTGCTTATAATTCCTCATGCCTCCCAAGCCTTGAAATACTGTCTGTCATTTGCAGAATGAAGTCCCGAGAGGGTGAATTTAGTGACATTTCACCCCTTGGAACCTCATTATGTTTAGGTATCATCTTATGGGAAGTATCTATAGTCTCAAGATAACATTGGTTTTAGTTACTTCTGTACAGTTTCTATATCCCCTAATTTGCAGAAGATAAAATGCATAATCAACAGTCTGTAATCAAGGCGACTAATGGGTGAACATCACAAACTTCAAATGGAGGAATTCAATCTGGTCTTAGGTCTCCGAGCAGAATGAGGTTCCCAGAGGGTGAATTTGGTGATGCTAGCCATCTTTGCGGGATAGTGTCACTAAATTCACCTTCTGGGGACCTCATTCTGCAAATGACAGACACACTATTTCAAGACATACCCCCCCCCCCAAGGAAAGGGTTAAATATTTACTTGTAGCATCTTGTTGCTTTGCTGCTCCTTCTGTTTTACTTCTGTCAGCTAAAAACAAACAAATAAAAGTGTCAGTTCAAATGGATGAAAATTTCTGGCTGTAGGGTATGCTGAAGTATATAGTAATGCAAAGAGTAAAATCTAAGATGGCTGGAATGTTACACAGCCTTGAGTCTTCAAAAACAAATCGGCAGATTTTTCAATCGCGGTTGACACCAGTGTTTGGGGAAATGACTGTGGTGTAAGGCAGATGCAGAAATACTATTGTGGGGTATGCTGGTAACAGACTAGATTAACGCAGTTGACTTCCAACACAACCGCGGTCAGATACCGCGCGGTACCAGTGGCAGTATGACGGCGGTCATTACCAGCCCAAAACCTTGTTAACCCTTTCAGTGCCAAGTCTGATTTTTGTATCAACCCATATTTCCTTGATCATTTTTCAAATTTATTTATAATAATAATGTTATACATTGATGGAAAGAGCTCTTAGAGTTAAAGGGGTAGATTAATTAGAGCATAGCTGTACTCCCAGATCCACAGAGTTACCTCCCTAGATTTTGAATGTACAATTGGGTCAATAGTTACCTCCTGCATGACATTTCTCAAAATGGCGACCACGATAGTTTCGAAGATATTTTTATCGTGGGGTTTTTAGTTTTGTGGTTATTAACAACCACGATAAAACAACGAAAATTGGACCACCACAAATAAATGTACATTTACAGTATATGGTCAGACGGTAGAGCTACTCAAGGTGACTTGGCTCATGACCTCTCCCTGCTTTAACTCTTTCAACCCGGCAGCCCGCTAAAGCGGGCACGACGTAATTTGCGTTCATCCCGGCAGCCCGCTTTAGCGGGCAGAGCGAAATTGTCGGGAATAATACAATATTTCCAGAGATATACAAATGATTTTATTGGTTAGCGACTTATATATCCTTTGGGTGATATTCGGCATCAATACTAATTTAATTTATTAATCAATACTAATTTATCGATGCGCACGAATACCTAGCATGTACGCGATAAAGAGCATTTCCAGTCCTATAAATATAGACAGCAGCTGTATGACGTCACGATTACTATTTTGGGTTTTCCTAAAAATCGATGACGCAATACTACCGACAAGTGTGCATGGTGTTTTGAGTCACATTTCGATTTTGGTTTATTGTTTATCACAAAAACTTACCGGTACAATTATTATTATTATGTTTATGAAATAAAGAAGATAATGTTGACCGTTCTAACGGTGTTTTATTTGTGGTATCCGTCTAATGTCTCCTATTTTCGACGCAATGTTACGGAAATCACCGTGCCGCACTACGGCGCGACTTTAATAATAATAGCTGCACGTGCATATTATAAACATGAAATCGACATTCATAATCATTTTGGGAATCGAATCAGGACATTGGCAGTTGTTTTATTTGGAATGCTACTCATAATTCCTCAGCATACTGACAAGTAAATCCCTGGGTCTAAAAAAAATTGCTAGATGTGGGAGTATATGTCTGTTTCGGTCCAATAGCGTCTTTCTGTCATACTAGCTGGGTAAGTACTGGTCTGCTCATGCCTTTGATAATGCAATTATGTTCAATGAACCGATTGGTAAAACATTTGAAACCATGCATGGTGGCATCACAACCAAGTGTATACACCACACTTACAAAGAATGACACATACATGTATGTATGTGTGAAAACATTGCTATGCGAATTTGATATCCAAGATACAGGTGATACATGCCCATATAGCATATGTTTGGATTCAATGTCCCTTCTCGGTTCTCACCTGCACACACATGATATATTATTTAGATGTGACGCCCCCAATTGGCATATAACACAAATTGAAGGTCATCTGTTAACAATCATAAAACATTCAGTTTGCCATAACCGACATCACTCTATATGTAGTGTTGCAGCAATATATCAGGGACACATAATTTTTTTAGGCAAGCTGATAATCCAGGGTTCTGGGACATCTATATCTGTATATACAGGGATGAAAGAGTTAAGTGACCTTACATACTGACCTGATGATCTTTCTTTTCAAGCAGTGTTGTATGATGATTATGCATGTCTTCATACTGTAAAGGAGAAAGGTTTGATGGTTACAGTTCCACGCCATTTCATCAGCTAATGATATCTCACTACATATTACCTTCAAAAGGTATGTTTGATTTCGAGCATAAGGAGTATGGTGCACATCAGCCTACTGTGATAACGATTGCCATAGATCTATAGGATAAAATATTACCATTTTATAGGATAAAATAAATTAAATTGATTAATTGTGAGTCATATTTTTCACTAACTAGTTATTCTGGCTTGTATGGTATGAGATAGGAATACCGACAATAAAACTTGATACGTTAGTCTTAATTAATTCCCTGTTTTTTTTATGAAATGCATCTAGAAATAGATATCACATAAGCGTGATGCAGAGTAATCAGAGTTCATGATGTTGGTGGTCAAATTGCCCTGGCCATTTTGTTTTTTCGAAAATGCCCCCAAAAACATTAATTTAGCCAAATAATCTTCAAGGCTATAACCAGCAGTCATATCCGATTTTCATCAGATATCCACGAAACACCCTTACATTAGGGTAATAATCAGCAGTTGCTCGCCTGTGTGTGAATAATAAAGTCAGATATGATTACTTATCAAAGCAATGATGATTAGTTGCTAGGACAGCTCCTTTCTTAATCAAGTGACAATACTTGACCACTTTGTGGTTTTAAATCATAATTCAGTCGGTCAAAGAGTTTGTGTTCGTATAAAGTTATTAACTCCGACATTTTAAATAAAATTTATTTTATTTTAAAAATAGGATCATGTAGGCAAATCAGTGCTCATTTATGTTCATATTCATTGCTGGTGTAACAGAACGAGAGAGAGAGAGAAGTGTGGGAGTGGCACCGAAAGTTGGCAGTCAAGATGGTCACCCAACAAGGACTAACCGAGCTTGACGTTGCTTAACTTCAGCGATCACACAAAGCGTCTAACGGCTGTGACCAAGAGATCTAGACCTCTCGAGCAGAGAAGTCATCGGCCTTCTATATTTACAATGCGACTGCTACACTATTCCCCCGTTCTTTTTGAGATTCACAGAATCTCACCCGAGTCCTCCCCTAAAGCGGTCGCATCATGACAAGACTCCGAGGAGCGGACGAGCCCCTAGTGTAACAGAACGAGAGAGAGAGAAGTGCGGGAGTCGCACCGAAAGTTGGCAGCACCCAAAATCTCAAACTGGTCACCCATCCAAGTACTAACCGGGTTCAGTGTAATACAGTTAGTTTCGTATGATCAAAATGTAACAATTTTTATGGAATTGAATTGATATTGTGAAGACAGGTATTTTAATTAATAGCTTAAATAATAAGTTTATGTCAAAAATCTTGCTGAAATTTACATGATACCTGTTTATCTAAATCTGCCAATTTTTTTGTTAAATGTTCATTTTCTTTCTTCAGTTCCTTGTTGTCTTTCTTGTAACGCTGAGCTTTGTCTTTTGCATCATTTTCCTAAAACAGAAGGCAGATTATTATAACTTCATGTGGCGTTCTCTGCACAGTGTCACTGTTTTAAGAGATGGTCACGTGATGCATAGAAAGGTTAGTGACCTGTCAACTCATTATCGGCCCTGACAGGTTCTTTATTTTCACGGTAGTCATATTCAAGATACCTTCGCTGGTGAAAACAAACATCGATTCATTCAATATGATTTGTGTGGACTAAAAAGGTGGTAAATCATTGAAATTTTGTTTGTTATTTCAAAATGTTTTTACTTTAAACTATGACTTAACATAATCCTGATGTTTCAATAGAGAAAGTGGTAATAATAACATGATGCTATAGGGCATTGTGGGTAATAATAACATCATGCTATCAGGCATTGTGGGTAATAATAACATCATGCTATCGGGCATTGTGGTGTATTAGCAGCCCTCCAGAAAAGATTAACAGCCATTCACCTTATTAACGGCCCTGACTGCATTTTATAAGCTGTTGGGAAGAATTTAGTACAATTTTTGATAACTACTCATAATAAAATAGCATACCATGGTTGTAAGGTTATTATTATTGATTTGAGCTGGCAATATTGTTTAGGGGGGGGGGGGGGTGGCAAATCAAAAGGCAAAAAAAATATTCTCCAAGATCATGCAATTATTATCCAAATACAGTATTTAACTTTGTTTTTAGTTTAAAACAGCCTGCAGGTGTTCTAGTCTTCTCTGTTGACTAGAAGAAATGAAGCACTTAAAGTAGTTTTCACCCCCCCCCTTTATTGATGATAACATTGGTGAAATTCACTAAAAACTAATGTTGAAAAAGGGTAGGTGACTTTTTTTGTTTTCAAAATTGCCCAGTTAAAATCAGGTTTTGCCTAGACCAATTTCTTCTGGCTAAAAAAAAAAGAGGGCAGGTGACTTTCTGTGAAAAAAAATTGTATATGTAATAATTGTCTTTGATCAAGATTGTACACAAAATATGGTTATTTTCTGGTTACTTCTCTCATAACTAGCAGCTAGTATGCTTGAAAACATGTCACTATGATGCTTGCTATGAAATAATGGTTTTTGGATGTGATTGTGACCTAGCTCTTCTGAGTTGTCAACGTGATTATTTAAAATTTGTGAAGAATAATGTCAATTATCACAGGTTTAGCATATTTAGATAAAGACTACATTCTGGTAAACTAGACAAACAATTTCCTGTAACATTCAATGGCATTCGGTTTCATTACATGACAACAGTGAAAACTTTAATATGCATATATATCTGCATACATCAGTGCATATATGCAGACCAGTATAACTTTAATGACAAGGGTATAATGTTGAATTAGCACAGACAGACGGTCAGTTGACAAAAGTGTTTGTGTCAAAAAAATCCTCTGACAGGAGTATACCATATTGCACTGAGAGGGTTACTTCGAACACTAGGAGGCCTTCATTTTACACTGAGAGGGTTACTTCGAACACTAGGAGGCCTTCATTTTACACTGAGAGGGTTACTTCGAACACTAGGAGGCCTTCATTTTACACTGAGAGGGTTACTTCGAACACTGGGTGGCCTTCATTTTACACTGAGAGGGTTACTTCGAACACTAGGAGGCCTTCATTTTACACTGAGAGGGTTACTTCGAACACTAGGAGGCCTTCATTTTACACTGAGAGGGTTACTTCGAACACTGGGTGGCCTTCATTTTACACTGAGAGGGTGGGTTACTTCGAACACTAGGAGGCCTTCATTTTACACTGAGAGGGTTACTTCGAACACTAGGAGGCCTTCATTTTACACTGAGAGGGTTACTTCGAACACTAGGAGGCCTTCATTTTACACTGAGAGGGTTACTTCGAACACTAGGAGGCCTTCATTTTACACTGAGAGGGTTACTTCAAACACTGGGAGGCCTTCATTTTACACTGAGAGGGTTACTTCAAACACGGGGAGGCCTTCATTTTACACTGAGAGGGTTACTTCGAACACTGGGAGGCCTTCATTTTACACTGAGAGGGTTACTTCAAACACTAGGAGGCCTTCATTTTACACTGAGAGGGTTACTTCGAACACTAGGAGGCCTTCATTTTACACTGAGAGGGTTACTTCGAACCATGGGAGGCCTTCATTTTACACTGAGAGGGTTACTTCGAACACTAGGAGGCCTTCATTTTACACTGAGAGGGTTACTTCAAACACGGGGAGGCCTTCATTTTACACTGAGAGGGTTACTTCGAACACTAGGAGGCCTTCATTTTACACTGAGAGGGTTACTTCGAACACTGGGAGGCCTTCATTTTACACTGAGAGGGTTACTTCGAACACTGGTGGCCTTCATTTTATACTGAGAGGGTTACTTTGAACACTAGGAGGCCTTCATTTTACACTGAGAGGGTTACTTCAAACACGGGGAGGCCTTCATTTTACACTGAGAGGGTTACTTCGAACACTAGGAGGCCTTCATTTTACACTGAGAGGGTTACTTCAAACACTGGGAGGCCTTCATTTTACACTGAGAGGGTTACTTCGAACACTGGGAGGCCTTCATTTTACACTGAGAGGGTTACTTCCAACACTAGGAGGCCTTCATTTTACACTGAGAGGGTTACTTCCAACACTAGGAGGCCTTCATTTTACACTGAGAGGGTTACTTCGAACACTAGGAGGCCTTCATTTTATACTGAGAGGGTTACTTCAAACACTGGGAGGCCTTCATTTTACACTGAGAGGGTTACTTCGAACACTAGGAGGTCTTCATTTTATACTGAGAGGGTTACTTCAAACACTGGGAGGCCTTCATTTTACACTGAGAGGGTTACTTCGAACACTAGGAGGCCTTCATTTTACACTGAGAGGGTTACTTCAAACACTAGGAGGCCTTCATTTTACACTGAGAGGGTTACTTCAAACACTAGGAGGCCTTCATTTTACACTGAGAGGGTTACTTCAAACACTGGGAGGCCTTCATTTTACACTGAGATGGTTACTTCGAACACTGGGTGGCCTTCATTTTATACTGAGAGGGTTACTTCGAACACTGGGAGGCCTTCATTTTACACTGAGAGGGTTACTTTGAACACTGGGAGGCCTTCATTTTACACTGAGAGGGTTACTTCAAACACTAGGAGGCCTTCATTTTACACTGAGAGGGTTACTTCGAACACTAGGGGGCCTTCATTTTACACTGAAAGGGTTACTTCGAACACTAGGAGGCCTTCATTTTACACTGAGAGGGTTACTTCGAACACTAGGGGGCCTTCATTTTACACTGAGAGGGTTACTTCGAACACTGGGAGGCCTTCATTTTACACTGAGAGGGTTACTTCGAACACTGGGAGGCCTTCATTTTACACTGAGAGGGTTACTTCGAACACTAGGAGGCCTTCATTTTACACTGAGAGGGTTACTTCGAACACTGGGAGGCCTTCATTTTACACTGAGAGGGTTACTTCAAACACTAAGGGGCCTTCATTTTACACTGAGAGGGTTACTTCGAACACTGGGAGGCCTTCATTTTACACTGAGAGGGTTACTTCGAACACTAGGAGGCCTTCATTTTATACTGAGAGGGTTACTTCGAACACTGGGAGGCCTTCATTTTACACTGAGAGGGTTACTTCAAACACTAGGAGGCCTTCATTTTACACTGAGAGGGTTACTTCGAACACTGGGAGGCCTTCATTTTACACTGAGAGGGTTACTTCGAACACTAGGAGGCCTTCATTTTACATTGAGAGGGTTACTTCGAACACTGGGTGGCCTTCATTTTACATTGAGAGGGTTACTTCGAACACTGGGAGGCCTTCATTTTACACTGAGAGGGTTACTTCGAACACTGGGAGGCCTTCATTTTACACTGAGAGGGTTACTTCGAACACTAGGAGGCCTTCATTTTACACTGAGAGGGTTACTTCGAACACTGGGAGGCCTTCATTTTACACTGAGAGGGTTACTTCAAACACTAGGAGGCCTTCATTTTACACTGAGAGGGTTACTTCGAACACTGGGAGGCCTTCATTTTACACTGAGAGGGTTACTTCGAACACTAGGAGGCCTTCATTTTACACTGAGAGGGTTACTTCGAACACTAGGGGGCCTTCATTTTACACTGAGAGGGTTACTTCGAACACTGGGAGGCCTTCATTTTACACTGAGAGGGTTACTTCGAACACTAGGAGGCCTTCATTTTACACTGAGAGGGTTACTTCAAACACTAGGAGGCCTTCATTTTACACTGAGAGGGTTACTTCAAACACTGGGAGGCCTGCATTTTACACTGAGAGGGTTACTTCGAACACTAGGAGGCCTTCATTTTACACTGAGAGGGTTACTTCGAACACTGGGAGGCCTGCATTTTACATTGAGAGGGTTACTTCGAACACTAGGAGGCCTTCATTTTACACTGAAAGGGTTACTTCGAACACTAGGGGGCCTTCATTTTACACTGAGAGGGTTACTTCGAACACTGGGAGGCCTTCATTTTATACTGAGAGGGTTACTTCAAACACTAGGAGGCCTTCATTTTACACTGAGAGGGTTACTTCGAACACTAGGAGGCCTTCATTTTACACTGAGAGGGTTACTTCGAACACTAGGAGGCCTTCATTTTGCACTGAGAGGGTTACTTCGAACACTGGGAGGCCTTCATTTTACACTGAGAGGGTTACTTCGAACACTAGGAGGCCTTCATTTTACACTGAGAGGGTTACTTCGAACACTGGGAGGCCTTCATTTTACACTGAGAGGGTTACTTCGAACACTGGGTGGCCTTCATTTTACACTGAGAGGGTTACTTCGAACACTGGGAGGCCTTCATTTTACATTGAGAGGGTTACTTCAAACACGGGGAGGCCTTCATTTTATACTGAGAGGGTTACTTCGAACACTAGGGGGCCTTCATTTTACACTGAGAGGGTTACTTCGAACACTGGGAGGCCTTCATTTTACATTGAGAGGGTTACTTCGAACACTAGGAGGCCTTCATTTTGCACTGAGAGGGTTACTTCGAACACTGGGAGGCCTTCATTTTACATTGAGAGGGTTACTTCGAACACTAGGAGGCCTTCATTTTGCACTGAGAGGGTTACTTCGAACACTAGGAGGCCTTCATTTTACACTGAGAGGGTTACTTCGAACACTAGGGGGCCTTCATTTTGCACTGAGAGGGTTACTTCGAACACTGGGAGGCCTTCATTTTACACTGAGAGGGTTACTTCGAACACTAGGAGGCCTTCATTTTACACTGAGAGGGTTACTTCGAACACTAGGGGGCCTTCATTTTACACTGAGAGGGTTACTTCGAACACTAGGAGGCCTTCATTTTACACTGAGAGGGTTACTTCGAACACTGGGAGGCCTGCATTTTACACTGAGAGGGTTACTTCGAACACTAGGGGGCCTTCATTTTACACTGAGAGGGTTACTTCGAACACTGGGAGGCCTTCATTTTACACTGAGAGGGTTACTTCGAACACTAGGAGGCCTTCATTTTACACTGAGAGGGTTACTTCAAACACTAGGAGGCCTTCATTTTACACTGAGAGGGTTACTTCAAACACTGGGAGGCCTGCATTTTACACTGAGAGGGTTACTTCGAACACTAGGAGGCCTTCATTTTACACTGAGAGGGTTACTTCGAACACTGGGAGGCCTGCATTTTACATTGAGAGGGTTACTTCGAACACTAGGAGGCCTTCATTTTACACTGAAAGGGTTACTTCGAACACTAGGGGGCCTTCATTTTACACTGAGAGGGTTACTTCGAACACTGGGAGGCCTTCATTTTATACTGAGAGGGTTACTTCAAACACTAGGAGGCCTTCATTTTACACTGAGAGGGTTACTTCGAACACTAGGAGGCCTTCATTTTACACTGAGAGGGTTACTTCGAACACTAGGAGGCCTTCATTTTGCACTGAGAGGGTTACTTCGAACACTGGGAGGCCTTCATTTTACACTGAGAGGGTTACTTCGAACACTAGGAGGCCTTCATTTTACACTGAGAGGGTTACTTCGAACACTGGGAGGCCTTCATTTTACACTGAGAGGGTTACTTCGAACACTGGGTGGCCTTCATTTTACACTGAGAGGGTTACTTCGAACACTGGGAGGCCTTCATTTTACATTGAGAGGGTTACTTCAAACACGGGGAGGCCTTCATTTTATACTGAGAGGGTTACTTCGAACACTAGGGGGCCTTCATTTTACACTGAGAGGGTTACTTCGAACACTGGGAGGCCTTCATTTTACATTGAGAGGGTTACTTCGAACACTAGGAGGCCTTCATTTTGCACTGAGAGGGTTACTTCGAACACTGGGAGGCCTTCATTTTACATTGAGAGGGTTACTTCGAACACTAGGAGGCCTTCATTTTGCACTGAGAGGGTTACTTCGAACACTAGGAGGCCTTCATTTTACACTGAGAGGGTTACTTCGAACACTAGGGGGCCTTCATTTTGCACTGAGAGGGTTACTTCGAACACTGGGAGGCCTTCATTTTACACTGAGAGGGTTACTTCGAACACTAGGAGGCCTTCATTTTACACTGAGAGGGTTACTTCGAACACTAGGGGGCCTTCATTTTACACTGAGAGGGTTACTTCGAACACTGGGAGGCCTTCATTTTACACTGAGAGGGTTACTTCGAACACTGGGAGGCCTTCATTTTACACTGAGAGGGTTACTTCGAACACTGGGAGGCCTTCATTTTACACTGAGAGGGTTACTTCGAACACTAGGAGGCCTTCATTTTACACTGAGAGGGTTACTTCGAACACTAGGGGGCCTTCATTTTACACTGAGAGGGTTACTTCGAACACTAGGAGGCCTTCATTTTACACTGAGAGGGTTACTTCGAACACTAGGAGGCCTTCATTTTACACTGAGAGGGTTACTTCGAACACTGGGTGGCCTTCATTTTACACTGAGAGGGTTACTTCAAACACTGGGAGGCCTTCATTTTATACTGAGAGGGTTACTTCGAACACTAGGAGGCCTTCATTTTACACTGAGAGGGTTACTTCGAACACTAGGAGGCCTTCATTTTACACTGAGAGGGTTACTTCGAACACTGGGAGGCCTGCATTTTACATTGAGAGGGTTACTTCAAACACGGGGAGGCCTTCATTTTATACTGAGAGGGTTACTTCGAACACTAGGGGGGCCTTCATTTTACACTGAGAGGGTTACTTCGAACACTGGGAGGCCTTCATTTTACATTGAGAGGGTTACTTCGAACACTAGGAGGCCTTCATTTTGCACTGAGAGGGTTACTTCGAACACTAGGAGGCCTTCATTTTATACTGAGAGGGTTACTTCGAACACTAGGGGGCCTTCATTTTACACTGAGAGGGTTACTTCGAACACTGGGAGGCCTTCATTTTACACTGAGAGGGTTACTTCGAACACTAGGGGGCCTTCATTTTACACTGAGAGGGTTACTTCGAACACTAGGAGGCCTTCATTTTACACTGAGAGGGTTACTTCGAACACTGGGAGGCCTTCATTTTACACTGAGAGGGTTACTTCGAACACTGGGAGGCCTTCATTTTACATTGAGAGGGTTACTTCGAACACTAGGAGGCCTTCATTTTGCACTGAGAGGGTTACTTCGAACACTAGGAGGCCTTCATTTTACACTGAGAGGGTTACTTCGAACACTAGGGGGCCTTCATTTTACACTGAGAGGGTTACTTCGAACACTAGGAGGCCTTCATTTTACACTGAGAGGGTTACTTCAAACACTGGGAGGCCTGCATTTTACACTGAGAGGGTTACTTCGAACACTGGGAGGCCTGCATTTTACATTGAGAGGGTTACTTCGAACACTAGGAGGCCTTCATTTTACACTGAGAGGGTTACTTCGAACACTGGGAGGCCTTCATTTTACACTGAGAGGGTTACTTCGAACACTAGGAGGCCTTCATTTTATACTGAGAGGGTTACTTCGAACACTGGGAGGCCTTCATTTTATACTGAGAGGGTTACTTCGAACACTGGCAGGCCTTCATTTTACACTGAGAGGGTTACTTCGAACACTAGGAGGCCTTCATTTTACACTGAGAGGGTTACTTCGAACACTAGGAGGCCTTCATTTTACACTGAGAGGGTTACTTCGAACACTAGGAGGCCTTCATTTTACACTGAGAGGGTTACTTCGAACACTAGGAGGCCTTCATTTTACACTGAGAGGGTTACTTCGAACACTGGGAGGCCTTCATTTTACACTGAGAGGGTTACTTCGAACACTAGGAGGCCTTCATTTTACACTGAGAGGGTTACTTCGAACACTAGGAGGCCTTCATTTTACACTGAGAGGGTTACTTCGAACACTAGGAGGCCTTCATTTTACACTGAGAGGGTTACTTCGAACACTGGGAGGCCTTCATTTTACACTGAGAGGGTTACTTCGAACACTGGGAGGCCGTCATTTTACACTGAGAGGGTTACTTCGAACACTAGGAGGCCTTCATTTTGCACTGAGAGGGTTACTTCGAACACTAGGGGGCCTTCATTTTACACTGAGAGGGTTACTTCAAACACTAGGAGGCCTTCATTTTACACTGAGAGGGTTACTTCGAACACTGGGAGGCCTTCATTTTACACTGAGAGGGTTACTTCGAACACTGGGAGGCCTTCAATTTATACTGAGAGGGTTACTTCGAACACTAGGAGGCCTTCATTTTATACTGAGAGGGTTACTTCGAACACTGGGAGGCCTTCAATTTATACTGAGAGGGTTACTTCGAACACTGGGAGGCCTTCATTTTACACTGAGAGGGTTACTTCGAACACTAGGAGGCCTTCATTTTACACTGAGAGGGTTACTTCGAACACTGGGAGGCCTTCATTTTATACTGAGAGGGTTACTTCGAACACTAGGGGGCCTTCATTTTACACTGAGAGGGTTACTTCGAACACTGGGAGGCCTTCATTTTACACTGAGAGGGTTACATCGAACACGGGGAGGCCTTCATTTTACACTGAGAGGGTTACATCGAACACTAGGAGGCCTTCATTTTACACTGAGAGGGTTACTTCGAACACTGGGAGGCCTTCATTTTACACTGAGAGGGTTACTTCGAACACTAGGAGGCCTTCATTTTACACTGAGAGGGTTACTTCGAACACTAGGAGGCCTTCATTCTACACTGAGAGGGTTACTTCGAACACTGGGAGGCCTTCATTTTACACTGAGAGGGTTACTTCTAACACTAGGTAGCCTTCATTTTATACTGAGAGGGTTACTTCGAACACTGGGAGGCCTTCATTTTACACTGAGAGGGTTACTTCAAACACTAGGTGGCCTTCATTTTATACTGAGAGGGTTACTTCGAACACTAGGAGGCCTTCATTTTACACTGAGAGGGTTACTTCGAACACTGGGAGGCCTTCATTTTACACTGAGAGGGTTACTTCGAACACTGGGAGGCCTTCATTTTACACTGAGAGGGTTACTTCGAACACTAGGGGGCCTTCATTTTACACTGAGAGGGTTACTTCGAACACTAGGGGGCCTTCATTTTACACTGAGAGGGTTACTTCGAACACTAGGGGGCCTTCATTTTACACTGAGAGGGTTACTTCGAACACTGGGAGGCCTTCATTTTACACTGAGAGGGTTACTTCGAACACTGGGAGGCCTTCATTATATACTGAGAGGGTTACTTCGAACACTGGGAGGCCTTCATTTTACACTGAGAGGGTTACTTCAAACACTAGGAGGCCTTCATTTTACACTGAGAGGGTTACTTCGAACACTAGGAGGCCTTCATTTTACACTGAGAGGGTTACTTCGAACACTAGGAGGCCTTCATTTTACACTGAGAGGGTTACTTCGAACACTAGGAGGCCTTCATTTTACACTGAGAGGGTTACTTCGAACACTAGGAGGCCTTCATTTTACACTGAGAGGGTTACTTCGAACACTGGGAGGCCTTCATTTTACACTGAGAGGGTTACTTCAAACACTAGGTGGCCTTCATTTTATACTGAGAGGGTTACTTCGAACACTGGGAGGCCTTCATTTTACACTGAGAGGGTTACTTCGAACACTAGGGGGCCTTCATTTTACACTGAGAGGGTTACTTCAAACACTAGGAGGCCTTCATTTTACACTGAGAGGGTTACTTCGAACACTGGGAGGCCTTCATTTTACACTGAGAGGGTTACTTCGAACACTAGGGGGCCTTCATTTTACACTGAGAGGGTTACTTCGAACACTAGGGGGCCTTCATTTTACACTGAGAGGGTTACTTCGAACACTAGGGGGCCTTCATTTTACACTGAGAGGGTTACTTCGAACACTGGGAGGCCTTCATTTTACACTGAGAGGGTTACTTCGAACACTGGGAGGCCTTCATTATATACTGAGAGGGTTACTTCGAACACTGGGAGGCCTTCATTTTACACTGAGAGGGTTACTTCAAACACTAGGAGGCCTTCATTTTACACTGAGAGGGTTACTTCGAACACTAGGAGACCTTCATTTTACACTGAGAGGGTTACTTCGAACACTAGGGGGCCTTCATTTTACACTGAGAGGGTTACTTCGAACACTAGGGGGCCTTCATTTTACACTGAGAGGGTTACTTCGAACACTAGGGGGCCTTCATTTTACACTGAGAGGGTTACTTCGAACACTGGGAGGCCTTCATTTTATACTGAGAGGGTTACTTCGAACACTGGGAGGCCTTCATTTTACACTGAGAGGGTTACTTCGAACACTAGGAGGCCTTCATTTTACACTGAGAGGGTTACTTCGAACACTAGGAGGCCTTCATTTTACACTGAGAGGGTTACTTCGAACACTAGGGGGCCTTCATTTTATACTGAGAGGGTTACTTCGAACACTAGGGGGCCTTCATTTTACACTGAGAGGGTTACTTCGAACACTGGGAGGCCTTCATTTTACACTGAGAGGGTTACTTCGAACACTAGGAGGCCTTCATTTTACACTGAGAGGGTTACTTCGAACACTAGGGGGCCTTCATTTTACACTGAGAGGGTTACTTCGAATACTGGGAGCCCTTCATTTTACACTGAGAGGGTTACTTCGAACACTAGGAGGCCTTCATTTTACACTGAGAGGGTTACTTCGAACACTGGGAGGCCTTCATTTTGCACTGAGAGGGTTACTTCGAACACTAGGAGGCCTTCATTTTACACTGAGAGGGTTACTTCGAACACTAGGAGGCCTTCATTTTACACTGAGAGGGTTACTTCGAACACTGGGAGGCCTTCATTTTACACTGAGAGGATTACTTCGAACACTGGGAGGCCTTCATTTTGCACTGAGAGGGTTACTTCGAACACTAGGAGGCCTTCATTTTACACTGAGAGGGTTACTTCGAACACTAGGAGGCCTTCATTTTACACTGAGAGGGTTACTTCGAACACTGGGAGGCCTTCATTTTACACTGAGAGGATTACTTCGAACACTGGGAGGCCTTCATTTTACACTGAGAGGGTTACATCGAAACCTGGGAGGCCTTCATTTTACACTGAGAGGGTTACTTCGAACACTGGGAGGCCTTCATTTTACACTGAGAGGGTTACATCGAAACCTGGGAGGCCTTCATTTTACACTGGGAGGCCTTCATTTTACACTGAGAGGGTTACTTCGAACACTAGGAGGCCTTCATTTTACACTGAGAGGGTTACTTCGAACACTGGGAGGCCTGCATTTTACACTGAGAGGGTTACTTCGAACACTGGGTGGCCTTCATTTTACACTGAGAGGGTTACTTCGAACACTGGGAGGCCTTCATTTTACACTGAGAGGGTTACTTCGAACACTAGGAGGCCTTCATTTTACACTGAGAGGGTTACTTCGAACACTAGGAGGCCTTCATTTTACACTGAGAGGGTTACTTCGAACACTGGGAGGCCTGCATTTTACACTGAGAGGGTTACTTCGAACACTGGGTGGCCTTCATTTTACACTGAGAGGGTTACTTCGAACACTGGGAGGCCTTCATTTTATACTGAGAGGGTTACTTCGAACACTAGGAGGCCTTCATTTTACACTGAGAGGGTTACTTCAAACACTAGGAGGCCTTCATTTTATACTGAGAGGGTTACTTCGAACACTAGGAGGCCTTCATTTTACACTGAGAGGGTTACTTCAAACACTGGGAGGCCTTCATTTTACACTGAGAGGGTTACTTCGAACACTAGGAGGCCTTCATTTTACACTGAGAGGGTTACTTCGAACACTAGGAGGCCTTCATTTTACACTGAGAGGGTTACTTCAAACACTAGGGGGCCTTCATTTTATACTGAGAGGGTTACTTCGAACACTAGGAGGCCTTCATTTTATACTGAGAGGGTTACTTCGAACACTAGGAGGCCTTCATTTTACACTGAGAGGGTTACTTCAAACACTAGGAGGCCTTCATTTTATACTGAGAGGGTTACTTCGAACACTAGGAGGCCTTCATTTTACACTGAGAGGGTTACTTCGAACACTAGGAGGCCTTCATTTTACACTGAGAGGGTTACTTTGAACACTAGGAGGCCTTCATTTTACACTGAGAGGGTTACTTTGAACACTAGGAGGCCTTCATTTTATACTGAGAGGGTTACTTCGAACACTAGGAGGCCTTCATTTTACACTGAGAGGGTTACTTCAAACACTAGGAGGCCTTCATTTTATACTGAGAGGGTTACTTCGAACACTAGGAGGCCTTCATTTTACACTGAGAGGGTTACTTCAAACACTAGGAGGCCTTCATTTTACACTGAGAGGGTTACTTCAAACACTAGGAGGCCTTCATTTTACACTGAGAGGGTTACTTCGAACACTAGGAGGCCTTCATTTTACACTGAGAGGGTTACTTCGAACACTGGGAGGCCTTCATTTTACACTGAGATGGTTACTTCGAACACTGGGAGGCCTTCATTTTACACTGAGAGGGTTACTTCGAACACTGGGAGGCCTTCATTTTACACTGAGAGGGTTACTTCGAACACTGGGAGGCCTTCATTTTACACTGAGAGGGTTACTTCCAACACTAGGTGGCCTTCATTTTACACTGAGAGGGTTACTTCGAACACTGGGAGGCCTTCATTTTACACTGAGAGGGTTACTTCCAACACTAGGAGGCCTTCATTTTACACTGAGAGGGTTACTTCGAACACTGGGAGGCCTTCATTTTACACTGAGAGGGTTACTTCGAACACTAGGAGGCCTTCATTTTACACTGAGAGGGTTACTTCGAACACTAGGAGGCCTTCATTTTACACTGAGAGGGTAACTTCGAACACTGGGAGGCCTTCATTTTACACTGAGAGGGTTACTTCAAACACTGGGAGGCCTTCATTTTACACTGAGAGGGTTACTTCGAACACTAGGAGGCCTTCATTTTACACTGAGAGGGTTACTTCGAACACTAGGAGGCCTTCATTTTACACTGAGAGGGTTACTTCGAACACTAGGAGGCCTTCATTTTACACTGAGAGGGTTACTTCAAACACTAGGGGGCCTTCATTTTATACTGAGAGGGTTACTTCGAACACTAGGAGGCCTTCATTTTATACTGAGAGGGTTACTTCGAACACTAGGAGGCCTTCATTTTACACTGAGAGGGTTACTTCAAACACTAGGAGGCCTTCATTTTATACTGAGAGGGTTACTTCGAACACTAGGAGGCCTTCATTTTACACTGAGAGGGTTACTTCGAACACTAGGAGGCCTTCATTTTACACTGAGAGGGTTACTTTGAACACTAGGAGGCCTTCATTTTACACTGAGAGGGTTACTTTGAACACTAGGAGGCCTTCATTTTATACTGAGAGGGTTACTTCGAACACTAGGAGGCCTTCATTTTACACTGAGAGGGTTACTTCAAACACTAGGAGGCCTTCATTTTATACTGAGAGGGTTACTTCGAACACTAGGAGGCCTTCATTTTACACTGAGAGGGTTACTTCAAACACTAGGAGGCCTTCATTTTACACTGAGAGGGTTACTTCGAACACTAGGAGGCCTTCATTTTACACTGAGAGGGTTACTTCGAACACTGGGAGGCCTTCATTTTACACTGAGATGGTTACTTCGAACACTGGGAGGCCTTCATTTTACACTGAGAGGGTTACTTCGAACACTGGGTGGCCTTCATTTTACACTGAGAGGGTTACTTCGAACAC
The DNA here is from genome assembly GCA_032622095.1 of Siphonodentalium dalli. Classification (NCBI taxonomy): domain Eukaryota; kingdom Metazoa; phylum Mollusca; class Scaphopoda; order Gadilida; family Siphonodentaliidae; genus Siphonodentalium; species Siphonodentalium dalli. The sequence continues at coordinate 9,846,672 of CP136065.1, forward strand.
TGGGAGGCCTTCATTTTACACTGAGAGGGTTACTTCGAACACTGGGAGGCCTTCATTTTACACTGAGATGGTTACTTCGAACACTAGGAGGCCTTCATTTTACACTGAGAGGGTTACTTCGAACACTAGGAGGCCTTCATTTTATACTGAGATGGTTACTTCGAACACTAGGAGGCCTTCATTTTACACTGAGAGGGTTACTTCGAACACTAGGAGGCCTTCATTTTACACCGAGAGGGTTACTTCGAACACTAGGAGGCCTTCATTTTACACTGAGAGGGTTACTTCTAACACTGGGAGGCCTTCATTTTATACTGAGAGGGTTACTTCGAACACTGGGGGGCCTTCATTTTACACTGAGAGGGTTACTTCGAACACTGGGAGGCCTTCATTTTATACTGAGAGGGTTACTTCGAACACTGGGGGGCCTTCATTTTACACTGAGAGGGTTACTTCAAACACTAGGAGGCCTTCATTTTACACTGAGAGGGTTACTTCGAACACTAGGAGGCCTTCATTTTATACTGAGAGGGTTACTTCGAACACTGGGAGGCCTTCATTTTACACTGAGAGGGTTACTTCGAACACTAGGGGGGCCTTCATTTTACACTGAGAGGGTTACTTCAAACACTAGGAGGCCTTCATTTTACACTGAGAGGGTTACTTCGAACACTGGGAGGCCTTCATTTTACACTGAGAGGGTTACTTCGAACACTAGGGGGGCCTTCATTTTACACTGAGAGGGTTACTTCAAACACTAGGAGGCCTTCATTTTACACTGAGAGGGTTACTTCTAACACTGGGTGGCCTTCATTTTATACTGAGAGGGTTACTTCGAACACTGGGAGGCCTTCATTTTACACTGAGAGGGTTACTTCGAACACTGGGAGGCCTTCATTTTACACTGAGAGGGTTACTTCGAACACTAGGAGGCCTTCATTTTACACTGAGAGGGTTACTTCGAACACTGGGAGGCCTTCATTTTACACTGAGAGGGTTACTTCAAACACTGGGAGGCCTTCATTTTATACTGAGAGGGTTACTTCGAACACTGGGAGGCCTTCATTTTACACTGAGAGGGTTACTTCAAACACTAGGAGGCCTTCATTTTACACTGAGAGGGTTACTTCGAACACTGGGAGGCCTTCATTTTACACCGAGAGGGTTACTTCGAACACTAGGAGGCCTTCATTTTACACTCAGAGGGTTACTTCGAACACTGGGAGGCCTTCATTATACACTGAGAGGGTTACTTCGAACACTGGGTGGCCTTCATTTTACACTGAGAGGGTTACTTAGAACACTGAGAGGCCTTCATTTTACACTGAGAGGGTTACTTCGAACACTAGGGGGCCTTCATTTTACACTGAGAGGGTTACTTCGAACACTAGGAGGCCTTCATTTTACACTGAGAGGGTTACTTCGAACACTGGGAGGCCTTCATTTTACACTGAGAGGGTTACTTCGAACACTAGGGGGCCTTCATTTTACACTGAGAGGGTTACTTTGAACACTGGGAGGCCTTCATTTTACACTGAGAGGGTTACTTCAAACACTGGGAGGCCTTCATTTTATACTGAGAGGGTTACTTTGAACACTAGGTAGCCTTGTGTGACCCACATTATGTGAGTAAAGGGGGGATGCCCTATAGCAGAAGAGTCCACAATTAGAGGTACCATGTCTTACCCACCGGAAGCTGACATAAGCTAATGATAGGTAGAGCACTCTGCTGTATAGGCAGTTTCTGATATAGTCATAAAGAGTAGGAAAATAAAAGATAGCAGAAACCCAGAGAACACATACAAATTTCGTGTTATGATTTATATTTCATAATAATATTTAATTTAATCATTGTATGATCAAAGTTATGTGAAAAAGAAATAATCAAAAAAGCGAGGCCCCCTGGTCATTTCTGTAAATTTAGTACCCGTGAGGTCTCCATGTCGTTACTGTACATTTATTAACCACGAGTTTCCCAGTCCGGATCCCCCGTCTTTGTAAGATAATTGCGCTTAACATGTATATGCATATGTAAACCATAATATTTATATACTTATTAAAAGATACCAACACTGAATTTTTTTATTATCGAATTATCCACACACTATCGTGACAGGTTATTTTGTTTACTTGATCAAGGGAGGTCCCGTTGTTTGATCATCGGCAACCATAATTCCGTATTAAAATTAAATAATAGATAAACAAATCCTCATGCAAAAAGCAGCCCAGTCCAAATGACAAACATGCAGCAAGCATCCACACATCACACGACAACATGTCCATCCTACACTTGTCATGATAATTGATATATAGGGCTGTTGTTAGTAAGTAATTAAATTACAAACCTATACATATGACATGGTGAACGCTCTTTAATATTATGTAGAGTATATAACAGTTGTGTATTGATATGGTACATCGGTTGGAATTGTGTTCAAAGTTCCCAGGCATACAAATTGTTATCGTGATAGCCGACAAAAACATGGGCCATCCCACATATATACAGGTATACAATCAACCATCCATAAGTTAAATGGTTTGTTGGTTAACGGGTCCTGTTTCTAAAGTGGTGTTGACATGTGGAGCTATGTAAACATGTCATATTTACTGTTATTGAGTGTTTATTTTTTGAGTGTTTATTTTTTGACTTATCGTACTAGCTTGATAACACAGAAGGAATCAATTGTTTGGAAAATGTTTACTAAGTCCGTTCCGAAATCATATTTTTGTACCGAAAGTTGGTCCTATAAAAAAATGTTTGGCCACAGCAGCTCATCAGGTACACCTCTGGTCTATAACAGATATAAAGCAATCTGTTATTTCATATATGGTTTCGGGAGTTGTGCACGACCTTAAGGACAGACCAGTTCTCCCGTACAGACCAAGTCCTTGGCCTGTACGCTGAAAGCCAGAAAATTGCCTGCTGATTCCTCCAATATCGAACTAGTATGAACTGTCAAAGGTATTTTATCACGCGCGATGGTAACAGTGCACTGTAAAAACGCGACGGTATTATTGTCCGAACACATAATATAGTTATAAACTGTGTTGATAGTTTATAGGTGGTCTAACCACAAAATTGCACAAAGTAAAAACCGTGTTTTGTACGGTAAAAACCCAATCAAAAACAAAACGTAGTATACATTAACATTAGTTTACCTGTAATCAGAAAATAAACACATGTATTAACCTCCATGTAGTTTTCCAGTTCGTCAGTATTTAAGAACACATATCCTCTATTCGCGAAGGAGCCTAAAATGCACAGCTTACCTGGGCCTAATTCCTGCCACTATGAAGCGCAGACGTTATGAGAAACGTCATGATTCACGAGCTCCGGTGTGACGTATATCCGCCCGTGACGTCACACGTCAGGTGCGTGTAAGACAATTTAAAGGAATACATATTGAACGTGTGTCGCCCATAACAAAATAAATTCGTATTATATAATCAACTGTAATGTTGGGATGTGGATATTATATAATTAGGAGGCCTTCATTTTACACTGAGAGGGTTACTTCAAACACTAGGAGGCCTTCATTTTACACTGAGAGGGTTACTTCAAACACTAGGAGGCCTTCATTTTACACTGAGAGGGTTACTTCGAACACTAGGAGGCCTTCATTTTACACTGAGAGGGTTACTTCGAACACTGGGAGGCCTTCATTTTACACTGAGATGGTTACTTCGAACACTAGGAGGCCTTCATTTTACACTGAGAGGGTTACTTCGAACACTAGGAGGCCTTCATTTTACACTGAGAGGGTTACTTCCAACACTAGGTGGCCTTCATTTTACACTGAGAGGGTTACTTCGAACACTGGGAGGCCTTCATTTTACACTGAGAGGGTTACTTCCAACACTAGGAGGCCTTCATTTTACACTGAGAGGGTTACTTCGAACACTGGGAGGCCTTCATTTTACACTGAGAGGGTTACTTCAAACACTGGGAGGCCTTCATTTTACACTGAGAGGGTTACTTCGAACACTAGGAGGCCTTCATTTTACACTGAGAGGGTTACTTCGAACACTAGGAGGCCTTCATTTTACACTGAGAGGGTTACTTCGAACACTAGGAGGCCTTCATTTTACACTGAGAGGGTTACTTCAAACACTAGGGGGCCTTCATTTTATACTGAGAGGGTTACTTCGAACACTAGGAGGCCTTCATTTTATACTGAGAGGGTTACTTCGAACACTAGGAGGCCTTCATTTTACACTGAGAGGGTTACTTCAAACACTAGGAGGCCTTCATTTTATACTGAGAGGGTTACTTCGAACACTAGGAGGCCTTCATTTTACACTGAGAGGGTTACTTCGAACACTAGGAGGCCTTCATTTTACACTGAGAGGGTTACTTTGAACACTAGGAGGCCTTCATTTTACACTGAGAGGGTTACTTTGAACACTAGGAGGCCTTCATTTTATACTGAGAGGGTTACTTCGAACACTAGGAGGCCTTCATTTTACACTGAGAGGGTTACTTCAAACACTAGGAGGCCTTCATTTTATACTGAGAGGGTTACTTCGAACACTAGGAGGCCTTCATTTTACACTGAGAGGGTTACTTCAAACACTAGGAGGCCTTCATTTTACACTGAGAGGGTTACTTCGAACACTAGGAGGCCTTCATTTTACACTGAGAGGGTTACTTCGAACACTGGGAGGCCTTCATTTTACACTGAGATGGTTACTTCGAACACTGGGAGGCCTTCATTTTACACTGAGAGGGTTACTTCGAACACTGGGTGGCCTTCATTTTACACTGAGAGGGTTACTTCGAACACTGGGAGGCCTTCATTTTACACTGAGAGGGTTACTTCGAACACTGGGAGGCCTTCATTTTACACTGAGATGGTTACTTCGAACACTAGGAGGCCTTCATTTTACACTGAGAGGGTTACTTCGAACACTAGGAGGCCTTCATTTTATACTGAGATGGTTACTTCGAACACTAGGAGGCCTTCATTTTACACTGAGAGGGTTACTTCGAACACTAGGAGGCCTTCATTTTACACCGAGAGGGTTACTTCGAACACTAGGAGGCCTTCATTTTACACTGAGAGGGTTACTTCTAACACTGGGAGGCCTTCATTTTATACTGAGAGGGTTACTTCGAACACTGGGGGGCCTTCATTTTACACTGAGAGGGTTACTTCGAACACTGGGAGGCCTTCATTTTATACTGAGAGGGTTACTTCGAACACTGGGGGGCCTTCATTTTACACTGAGAGGGTTACTTCAAACACTAGGAGGCCTTCATTTTACACTGAGAGGGTTACTTCGAACACTAGGAGGCCTTCATTTTATACTGAGAGGGTTACTTCGAACACTGGGAGGCCTTCATTTTACACTGAGAGGGTTACTTCGAACACTAGGGGGGCCTTCATTTTACACTGAGAGGGTTACTTCAAACACTAGGAGGCCTTCATTTTACACTGAGAGGGTTACTTCGAACACTGGGAGGCCTTCATTTTACACTGAGAGGGTTACTTCGAACACTAGGGGGGCCTTCATTTTACACTGAGAGGGTTACTTCAAACACTAGGAGGCCTTCATTTTACACTGAGAGGGTTACTTCTAACACTGGGTGGCCTTCATTTTATACTGAGAGGGTTACTTCGAACACTGGGAGGCCTTCATTTTACACTGAGAGGGTTACTTCGAACACTAGGAGGCCTTCATTTTACACTGAGAGGGTTACTTCGAACACTGGGAGGCCTTCATTTTACACTGAGAGGGTTACTTCAAACACTGGGAGGCCTTCATTTTATACTGAGAGGGTTACTTCTAACACTAGGTAGCCTTCATTTTATACTGAGAGGGTTACTTCGAACACTGGGAGGCCTTCATTTTATACTGAGAGGGTTACTTCTAACACTGGGGGGCCTTCATTTTATACTGAGAGGGTTACTTCGAACACTGGGAGGCCTTCATTTTACACTGAGAGGGTTACTTCTAACACTGGGGGGCCTTCATTTTATACTGAGAGGGTTACTTCTAACACTGGGGGGCCTTCATTTTATACTGAGAGGGTTACTTCGAACACTGGGAGGCCTTCATTTTACACTGAGAGGGTTACTTCGAACACTGGGAGGCCTTCATTTTATACTGAGAGGGTTACTTCTAACACTGGGGGGCCTTCATTTTATACTGAGAGGGTTACTTCGAACACTGGGAGGCCTTCATTTTACACTGAGAGGGTTACTTCTAACACTGGGGGGCCTTCATTTTATACTGAGAGGGTTACTTCGAACACTGGGAGGCCTTCATTTTATACTGAGAGGGTTACTTCGAACACTGGGAGGCCTTCATTTTATACTGAGAGGGTTACTTCGAACACTGGGGGGCCTTCATTTTACACTGAGAGGGTTACTTCAAACACTAGGAGGCCTTCATTTTACACTGAGAGGGTTACTTCGAACACTAGGAGGCCTTCATTTTATACTGAGAGGGTTACTTCGAACACTGGGAGGCCTTCATTTTACACTGAGAGGGTTACTTCGAACACTAGGGGGGCCTTCATTTTACACTGAGAGGGTTACTTCAAACACTAGGAGGCCTTCATTTTACACTGAGAGGGTTACTTCGAACACTGGGAGGCCTTCATTTTACACTGAGAGGGTTACTTCGAACACTAGGGGGGCCTTCATTTTACACTGAGAGGGTTACTTCAAACACTAGGAGGCCTTCATTTTACACTGAGAGGGTTACTTCTAACACTGGGTGGCCTTCATTTTATACTGAGAGGGTTACTTCGAACACTGGGAGGCCTTCATTTTACACTGAGAGGGTTACTTCGAACACTAGGAGGCCTTCATTTTACACTGAGAGGGTTACTTCGAACACTGGGAGGCCTTCATTTTACACTGAGAGGGTTACTTCAAACACTGGGAGGCCTTCATTTTATACTGAGAGGGTTACTTCTAACACTAGGTAGCCTTCATTTTATACTGAGAGGGTTACTTCGAACACTGGGAGGCCTTCATTTTATACTGAGAGGGTTACTTCTAACACTGGGGGGCCTTCATTTTATACTGAGAGGGTTACTTCGAACACTGGGAGGCCTTCATTTTACACTGAGAGGGTTACTTCTAACACTGGGGGGCCTTCATTTTATACTGAGAGGGTTACTTCTAACACTGGGGGGCCTTCATTTTATACTGAGAGGGTTACTTCGAACACTGGGAGGCCTTCATTTTACACTGAGAGGGTTACTTCGAACACTGGGAGGCCTTCATTTTATACTGAGAGGGTTACTTCTAACACTGGGGGGCCTTCATTTTATACTGAGAGGGTTACTTCGAACACTGGGAGGCCTTCATTTTACACTGAGAGGGTTACTTCTAACACTGGGGGGCCTTCATTTTACACTGAGAGGGTTACTTCGAACACTGGGGGGCCTTCATTTTATACTGAGAGGGTTACTTCGAACACTGGGAGGCCTTCATTTTACACTGAGAGGGTTACTTCGAACACTAGGAGGCCTTCATTTTACACTGAGAGGGTTACTTCGAACACTGGGAGGCCTTCATTTTACACTGAGAGGGTTACTTCAAACACTGGGAGGCCTTCATTTTATACTGAGAGGGTTACTTCTAACACTAGGTAGCCTTCATTTTACACTGAGAGGGTTACTTCGAACACTGGGAGGCCTTCATTTTACACTGAGAGGGTTACTTCAAACACTAGGAGGCCTTCATTTTACACTGAGAGGGTTACTTCGAACACTGGGAGGCCTTCATTTTACACCGAGAGGGTTACTTCGAACACTAGGAGGCCTTCATTTTACACTCAGAGGGTTACTTCGAACACTGGGAGGCCTTCATTATACACTGAGAGGGTTACTTCGAACACTGGGTGGCCTTCATTTTACACTGAGAGGGTTACTTAGAACACTGAGAGGCCTTCATTTTACACTGAGAGGGTTACTTCGAACACTAGGGGGCCTTCATTTTACACTGAGAGGGTTACTTCGAACACTAGGAGGCCTTCATTTTACACTGAGAGGGTTACTTCGAACACTGGGAGGCCTTCATTTTACACTGAGAGGGTTACTTCGAACACTAGGGGGCCTTCATTTTACACTGAGAGGGTTACTTTGAACACTGGGAGGCCTTCATTTTACACTGAGAGGGTTACTTCCAACACTAGGAGGCCTTCATTTTACACTGAGAGGGTTACTTCAAACACTAGGAGGCCTTCATTTTACACTGAGAGGGTTACTTCGAACACTGGGAGGCCTTCATTTTACACTGAGAGGGTTACTTCTAACACTAGGTAGCCTTCATTTTATACTGAGAGGGTTACTTCTAACACTAGGTAGCCTTCATTTTATACTGAGAGGGTTACTTCGAACACTAGGAGGCCTTCATTTTACACTGAGAGGGTTACTTCGAACACTGGGAGGCCTTCATTTTACACTGAGAGGGTTACTTAGAACACTAGGGGGCCTTCATTTTACACTGAGAGGGTTACTTCTAACACTAGGGGGCCTTCATTTTACACTGAGAGGGTTACTTCGAACACTGGGAGGCCTTCATTTTACACTGAGAGGGTTACTTCTAACACTAGGGGGCCTTCATTTTACACTGAGAGGGTTACTTCGAACACTGGGAGGCCTTCATTTTACACTGAGAGGGTTACTTCTAACACTAGGGGGCCTTCATTTTACACTGAGAGGGTTACTTCGAACACTAGGAGGCCTTCATTTTACACTGAGAGGGTTACTTCGAACACTAGGAGGCCTTCATTTTACACTGAGAGGGTTACTTCGAACACTAGGGGGCCTTCATTTTACACTGAGAGGGTTACTTCGAACACTAGGGGGCCTTCATTTTACACTGAGAGGGTTACTTCGAACACTGGGAGGCCTTCATTTTACACTGAGAGGGTTACTTAGAACACTAGGGGGCCTTCATTTTACACTGAGAGGGTTACTTCGAACACTGGGAGGCCTTCATTTTACACCGAGAGGGTTACTTCGAACACTAGGAGGCCTTCATTTTACACTCAGAGGGTTACTTCGAACACTGGGAGGCCTTCATTATACACTGAGAGGGTTACTTCGAACACTGGGAGGCCTTCATTTTACACTGAGAGGGTTACTTCGAACACTAGGAGGCCTTCATTTTACACTCAGAGGGTTACTTCCAACACTGGGAGGCCTTCATTTTACACTGAGAGGGTTACTTCGAACACTAGGAGGCCTTCATTTTACACTGAGAGGGTTACTTCAAACACTGGGAGGCCTTCATTTTACACTGAGAGGGTTACTTCGAACACTAGGAGGCCTTCATTTTACACTGAGAGGGTTACTTCGAACACTGGGAGGCCTTCATTTTACACTGAGAGGGTTACTTCGAACACTAGGAGGCCTTAATTTTACACTGAGAGGGTTACTTCGAACACTAGGAGGCCTTCATTTTACACTGAGAGGATGTGAATATCCATGAAGTTACCTGTCTACTTGGGCTAGGCATTCTCTCTTGGTTTAAATGCAACATCTGTGCCATCTGAAATACAAATAAAAACTCTTTATTGGATATTACCATCAACTAAAACATCAAGCCTGAAATAGCGTGTATGTCATTTGCAGAATGAGGTCCCCCAGAGGGTGAATTTAGTGATGCTATCCCACACAGTAGGCTCGCATCACCAAATTCACCCTGGGATCCTCATTCTGCTTAAGCCCTCAACTGCTATGGGAGACCTAGGATCAGATCGAAGTTCCCAAATGGTGAATATTGTGATGTACACCCATTGGGCACCTCGATTATGCATTTTATCTTCTGCAAATTAGAGGATATAGAAACTTGCCAGAAGGGAAAACGTAGCTAAAAACAACGTTAATTTGAAACTATAGATACTTCCCAGAAGACGAGGCCTAAGCAGAATGAGGTCTCCAGAAGGTGAATTTGGTTATGCTAGCATGCTGTGCGGGATAGCATAACTAAATTCACCCTCTGGGGACCTCATTCTGCAAATGACAGACACACTAAACCATAGATCAACAGATACAAACACAAATAAATAAATTACTGATATTGAATTACATAGATAACAGTATTTATCCACCACTCACTACCTCTATTGAATACATAAAGCCTGCTTAATAAACGTTACGTTTATTACGCCAATGTAGCTTTATCAGGTCAACGTATCTTTATTAGGTTAATACTACTTTCATGACATAAAGGCCGAAAAGTATGTGTTCATATGCTTAATATGGCACAGGTTAGCGACTTGCAACTGAGGATGATCCTATTGGTTTTATACATCTTATGACCTTTCAAAACTTTGACCTCTTTGGTCTTTGATATTATAAAGTTTTACCTTTTCCTTAAATTACAAATTTTTAGGGCTTTTGATTTTAATTAACCTCTTTCGATCAGTACATTCCAAATTCTTTTCAAAATTCTTTCAGCCGCTCCAAGATCTTGCTCTCCGACTCAAATTTTTTGACAAGAACACGAGGAACACAGTGTCTGCACGTGATTGGGACCCTGAACCTAATATATTCCCCCTTCTTTCAAATACTTTGCAGACACTCTCCTCTTGTCCTTGTCATCCATCACATTTTTGCACCGCCAATATTATGTGGGTAAAATGACGAATATGTTTAAGCCATTTTTCTTTCTTACTAAAACCTCTGTTGACTAACAAAAAGGCCTTTGGTCAACCTGCCAGTGCATTACTCTGACTTGGTTTCTGTCATTCAAACTTACTTGTGTGCTAGGTTTGTGTTGCTTACCCTGGAACTCGTGTTACCTGGTCAGACACCCACTTACCTGTATTGGTTACACATAAAAACATAGATAACAGTATTTATCCACCACTCACAACCTCTGTTGAATACATAAAGCCTGCCCAATAAACGTTACGTTTATTACGCCAATGTATCTTTATTACGTCAATGTATCTTTATTAGGTCAACGCAGCTTTATTAGGTTAGTACTACTTTCATGACGTAATTGTATATGCAAATTCCGCAGGTAACTAGGGACGTCAACCAACCTAAATGATGTCATTGTGATTTTAGTAACTTTTTATCATCCATAACCGCAATTGATACAAAATTCATAAACGGATATGTGGTTTCGCTCTAAAACATCTATAAACCATTATAACAAGGCCAGCTTAGAATAACTATTAAAAAAACCCAACGAACTATTTGGCTCAAAGCTGCACTGCAGTTTTTCCATCTCATGAATGCTAATTAGTAGAACTGAGGAAAATGACAGATTTACTTCACAAAAGGCAAGTTTTGTGCGATGTATAAATAAATAAAAGGCCGCTCGGCCACAGTGTCCCCCGAACCGGTGGCTTCATTTGGAGTGGAGGCTTTGTAGAAGTATACTATAAGGATAAGACACTTGTGCATTGTCTCATTACTGACATGCATACAAATAACCAAATCTTAAAAAAACTCTTAAAGTCAAAATATAACCTCAAATTGGCACAAAATGAAGAAAATTACAAGAAAAATTTAATTTTCTAAGTCGAAAAGCCCATAACTCTGAGAAAAATCATCGGATCAAACTCAAATTCGAACTTGACCTGTATCTTGATATGACTGATCCACCTAAAAACGGTATTTGCAATTAAAGGATCCAAACTTGAGATATAATCCGGAAACCGAAAAAGTGAGAAATTTTCTAAGTAAAAAAAGTTGAAAAAGGGCCACAACTCTCGCAAAAATAGGCGGAGCATACCCATATTAGAACTTGACCTGTACATAGGGCTGATAAACTCACATACCAAATTTGGTTCAGATATGTTCACACAAACTGAAGTTATCATCCGGAAACCAGAAAATTACCAGTTTCTAAGTAAAAAAAAAGGGCCATAACTCTCGCAAAAATGGGCGGAGCAAACCCATATTCGAACTTGACCTGTATTTTGGTCTGATAAACTCACCTATGAAATTTGCTTTTGATCTAATAACCGAAACTAAAGTTATCATCTGGAAACCATTTCCGGACGGACGGCTCGACACACGGACGGACACCGGCTATTTTAATAGTCCCCAAAAAAAACAAATTCGGGGGACAAATATGTAGCTAATTTTGTCGCTTAAACTATTTATGTCCGCTCGGGGGATTTGGCATCAATAGATGCTCAAATCCCCCTCAAGGACATAAACAGTATAAGCGACAACACTAGCTACATATTCAGTATTTATCCACCGCTCACTACCTCTATTGACTACATAAAGCCTGCATAATAAACGTTACGTTTATTACGCCAATGTAGCTTTATTAGGTCAACGCAGCTTTATTAGGTTAGTAGTACTTTCATGACGTAATTGTATATGCAAATTCCGCAGGGTAACTAGAGATGTCAACCAACCTAAGTGAGAGCTTTCCGATGAATGGCAACAAGTCATATTTCCGACTAAATACTGAAAAATTATCCATAATTCTGCTGTGGTTAAGGAGTCGATTATTTAGGGCATTACTGTATGTTGGTATTTTGATAAATTATTTTCTTTTTGCTTTTAATTATCTTGCTTTGATTTTTGTATTTCTCTACTAATTATTTATTCTATTGTTTTTTAGTTTCGGTTTTCTCAAAGATCCTATATTTGGTTTTTCAATGGCCAAAGTTTGTGAAAAATGGCAAAAAGAATTCAGAAATGGCCAAAAATTGTCAACGGAATATTGAGGCCTAGACACTGGCTCTAAGAGGCTACGTCGTTACACTATGCACGCCGTCATGAGAGACCAGCACAATCCATCCGCCATTACTACATCATTCTGAAAATAACCAGGCATGATTTTGCCCGGCTAAATTTAGGACGTGCTGTGATGTAATAATTGAGAACGGCTATGTTGGGAAAGCCCTAGCTAAATTACAGGTGATGTAAGCAATGGATGCGGAATAGTCTGTGTGCTCGCTTTGTGAGCACACCATAAATGCATGACATGAACGGCTGCGATTTAGCAATACAAAATGGACTGTGTTGCAAGAACTGTTAGTCATTGAGGGCATTCCTTAGATAAATTTTTGCCGAAATTGTTTTAGAAAGGTGGAGAAGTTAAAGAAAATTAGTGAAGATGAACTGTGGAAACTTCATGGGTGATTGCAAACTGAACAAAATAATTTTTGGTGTCCCTCCAATATATCGAAACAGAATTAAAATATATGCAGAGAAAATTAAATTTTGAATAGAATATATAGTGTCTTGTATCTCTTCTTGTTCCAAACATGTTATTTTATACAATATTTAGGATATCTAGCTAAATAGTACGATAGGTTTAGGATATCTAGCTAAATAGTACAATAGGTTTAGGATATCTAGCTAAATAGTACGATAGGTTTAGGATATCTAGCTAAATAGTACGATAGGTTTAGGATATCTAGCTAAATAGTACGATAGGTTTAGGATATCTAGCTAAATAGTACAATAGGTTTAGGATATCTAGCTAAATAGTACAATAGTACAATAGGTTTCGTAGTAAAAATTGGTCTGGAACCCAGAATATTATTCTTTAAAAATAAATGGAGTACCATAGAAGAGAAAAACAATTGAAATGAAATTGTTCTGAACATGTTTGAACTAATAATTAAGTTTATTGGCCAATGCACACCATGTGGCATCCTAATGGACTGGGCAAATACTATTACATGTACTTCAGGCCGTAGCTATTATATATAATTCTATCTCAGTATTTCTGCTAGTCGATATTCAAGTCAAGATATACTACATGTAGTATGATGTACCAGCAGTCCTATAGTAGGCTAGATGCTATATACGGTATACCGTTACTATAGAATATATACGTAGGCCCTACTCTCAGATAGGTGCCTAATACTAGTGTCAACACGATTATTAATTTTAGAGAAAATTCCCAATGATCATTATTAATTAAAATTGAAATATAGAGTGAAATTGGCATCACTATTATTAATTTCATACTAAATTGCCACCCATCACTATTATTAGGCCATCATGATTATTAGGCACCTACCTGAGAGTACGTACATGGCTACATATAAAACACAGACATTTTGAATGAAAACATGTGACATCCGCATGTCAACATATACAATTATATTTTTTTTAAATGTTTCAATTATATTTTTAATTCTTCCATATAAGATTCATTTAATATAGTCATAACTTCCAACTTGTTCAGATCTAATTGTTTTATTCAGTATTAAATTATTTCACAACCATGCATATTAATAGTTTTACACTATGATTTGCTACCCAAAATGGATAATTCACGATTCAATTCATATACCTCTTTGGAACTTAATTAGTTGGCTAGAAACGGGATGCTATTGGATGCTATTCTGATTGGACAGGGAATTCTCTTTTTCAAAAGGCGGATGGATTGTGCTGGTCTCTCATGACGGCGAACAGAGCAGAGTGACGGAGCGTCATAGAGCCAGTGTCTCGTCCAGCATGAACACTGTTTTTACACTCACCGTTTTCCCATGTTCATCTGCATTTTGTTTGAGTACTCTAATTTCTTCATCCCTTTCACGGAGATCCTCAATTAGACGTGTATTTTTATTCTGCCTATTCTCGAGTTGCTGACTCAGTTGTTCTATCTAAATAAATGAGGAATATGTGGTTAGTTATGCTGATTTGTGGTTAGTGACGCTGATTCGTGGTTTTGATTGGTGGTTAGTTATGCTGATTCGTGGTTAGTTATGCTGATTCGTGGTTAGTTACGCTGATTCGTGGTTAGTTACGCTGATTCGGTTACTCTCGCTATTTTCTGTGATAAAGTTACCCAGGTTCCTGAAATTGTGATAAAGTTACCCAGGTTCCTGTAATTGTGATAAAGTTACCCAGGTTCCTGTAATTGTGATAAAATTACCCAGGTTCCTGAAATTGTGATAAAGTTACCCAGGTTCCTGTAATTGTGATAAAGTTACCCAGGTTCCTGAAATTGTGATAAAGTTACCCAGGTTCCTGAAATTGTGATAAAGTTACCCAGGTTCCTGAAATTGTGATAAAGTTACCCAGGTTCCTGTAATTGTGATAAAGTTACCCAGGTTCCTGAAATTGTGATAAAGTTACCCAGGTTCCTGAAATTGTGATAAAGTTACCCAGGTTCCTGTAATTGTGATAAAGTTACCCAGGTTCCTGTAATTGTTATGAATTTATCCAGTTTGGGGAAAGTTTCGAAATTTGGGGAAAGTTTCGAAAAAGTCACCAAGGTTAATAAAATTTTGTGTAACCAAAATGGACACCTTCAGTAGTTTAATTTTTAATAAATCTACGGGCAATGATGATGATCACATTCTTGGCTAAACAACTCATTGACGAGTTGTTACCTTATGAAATGTTCAGATAATAAGATCAACAAAAAACCTTGCTTATTATCTAAACATTTCCCACCAGTGAATATAAATCCTTCTTTTTCTTCTATAGTTATTCGTATGTCTGCCATTTGCTCATATTTTCCAGACACCCCTCCAATGAATGATAAGACAATTCCAATATATACTTTTATAACTGCATGGGGGAATCCATTTGCATGTAGTATAGAAAGGGTTAACTGACAAAATTGTTCAGCAAACAACTATCTTCCTGTATCCTTTAAATCCTGTTTATTGTGAAATTTTGATTAACCTGGGTAACTCAATAACAGACAATCAGACATGTTAAGTTAACCAGACATGTTAACAGACAACCAAACATGTTAAGTTAACCAGACATGAGTTTCCACCAGACATGTTAAGTTAACCAGACATGTTAAGTTAACCAGACATGTTAACAGACAACCAGACATGTTAAGTTAACCAGACATGAGTTTCCACCAGACATGTTAAGTTAACCAGACATGTTAACAGACAACCAGACATGTTAAGTTAACCAGACATGAGTTTCCACCAGACATGTTAAGTTAACCAGACATGTTAAGTTAACCAGACATGTTAACAGACAACCAGACATGTTAAGTTAACCAGGCATGTTAAGTTAACCAGACATGTTAAGTTTTGAAAATGGCCATCCGGGAAATTTTTGAGGGAGGAATGCCCAAATATGCTTATGTTCCAAAATATTTTTTTAATTGATTTCCAACTTTTTATTTGTCATTTTTACGACGAAGATTACGTAGTTTTATGAGTTTCTATTTGTGTTTATTTTATGGATATATATAGATAAATAAAACACTAATAAAGACAAAGTTTTATACAGCTACTGTGAGTGTGAGATACATACAAGTTTACATAAAATAATACATAATGCGAAATCGGCGACTTACAAAGGTCAAGGAAACCTGCTAACATCTTGTTCTAATTCCTTTTAAAAATAACGATTTTTTTCCCATCTAGTGTATTCTATTTCCACTATTTCCACTGCAACTTGAGCTTGCAGATGGCAAACAAACTGTGAATCGTGCCGCTATAATATAACCATATACGCTAGCGTAATTAACTAACCACAGCTAAATCACACACATAAGGGTACATAGATATGTGGCTTTTTTAATGTTATAAAAATAAGTTCATTGATATGTATTCCCATCAGATAAGATTCACTTTGGCTTTACTTCATTGGGCGATTATTATTAATTAAACTCTGGACACAAGGACTCAACGAAAGATGGGGCCCACATAGCAATTTAGTGTATAAATCATATATCCGGGTATATGAGAAATCCGAGATTAACAACTAGAAATGAGTGTTAACATGGACACAGATCGGTAGACCGTATTATCATTACCCCATGCATTGAAGTGTGCCTGCATATACTAATATATAGGTCTAGTCAAGTGAAACGAATTCAGTTGTCCGGATACGAAATGACAATTGCAGCCTTGTTTTGATTCTGGCCCACCAAGACAAATGACGTCATGATGTCATAACTGGTTTTCTACTAACAAACGTAGGAAATTAATCTAATATGAACAAATTTATTGATAATAAGTGCTTAAAAATAAAAACTCCAATTGTTCATACTTCCGAAAGTAATTCCCCTTATTTTGGAATACCAGTAATCGATAGATATAGTAACAAAAGTTTCCTTATTACGACATCAATGCTTTACGTCCACCGATCTACTGCGCGACAAAATGGTATATAAAAGTTAAGATATTAGTGTCTCGCTATATGCGTCAGATGAATAACTTTCACTACTTTCTAAAGGCCTTTACAAATGTGTATCTGGCCCTCAAGTGATAACTTAACTAGCATGAACATACCCGAGTTTTTAGCTTCTCGACTTCTGTCAGATGAATATAACATACCCGAGTTTTTAGCTTCTCGACTTCTGTCAGATGAACATAACCTACCTGAGATTTTAGCTTCTCGACATCTTGGTCAGATGAATAAATGTCTTTACTTTGTAATTGATAAGAGTGCTGAAATATTAACAGGAAATTCTAAATATCTTTGCTCCAAAAATCTATTTCAGTAATTACCCATTTTCAGCATTGTAGTAATTAAAGTTCGGTTGACCCAACGTCCTATGATGGAGGTGGCGAATGTTGGCTTTTCAGAAAAGACAGCTTTGTTGGGGATTTTAGATTTATTTCTTGAAAATAATTTTTGATTGGTCAAACATTCCAATGCAAAGGTCACTCATGTATCCCTCCGATATCTTGCACATGTTATTTTCAGCCCTGCAGTCCCGGGTGACATGGTGATTTAAATGTGGTGTTGCAGCCAATCAGATTGCTCATTACAACAGGATGTGGGTTCAAAACACCATATCCTTACCCACAATCTAGAGTAATGCCCTAAAAAATTGACTCCTTAACCACAGCAAAATTATGGGTAACTTTTCAGGATTTAGTCGGAAATATGGCTTGTTGCCATTCATTGGAAAACTCTTACTGAGAGCATTCCGATGAATGGCAACAAGCCATATTTCCGACTAAATCCTGAAAAGTTACCCATAATTCAGCTGTGGTCAAGGAGTCGATTATTTAGGGCATTACTGTACATGTATCCAAATGTTTTTGAATGAATGAATGCTTTATTTCTCAGCCATATAATAATCTGGAACATGAGATAATATATGAACCATTATATACAAACATGGATACATGCTAAGAAAATTATATGTTTCTATCAACAAACATTTCTTGATGTGTTTGTGCAATGGGCCCCTGCCACTGTAAAGACAATGAGCCCGAGTGCAGGAATGTTGGAGACAGAACAACGTAATAACATTGAGCTGTTCCCGACATCCTCCAGACAGACCACCACCCCCAGTGGCAGGTTCTCAATCCACAAAGAACATTCGATTATTTTCCGGGCGGGGGATAATAAAGATATATCCAACATAGGTATCACAACACTGGATTGTTGATAAGAATGATTGAAGGAATGAATACTTTATTACTCAGCAAAATAACATGAGGTAAAATATATACAATTGAATATATGAGTGGATACATACATACTAAGAATAGTATATGTTTTTTCAACAATCATTTCTTAATATGTTTGTGTAATTGGCCCCTGCCATGGTAAGGACAATGAGCCCGAGTGCAGGAATGTTGGAGACAGATCAACGTAATAATGTTCATGACATTCTCCAGGCAGACCCACCTAACAATGGCAAAGACTCATACCACAAAATCTTTATAGGTACATCCGATAATGTAGTTCACCTAAACATGCCTGCAAATTTTCAAAAACAATTCTCCAATAAATGCGGGCTGTGTCAATGGATTCAAATTTGAAGATGGCTGCTGGCAACCATGTTTTTTTTTAAACGTATTTCGGAAAACATTGATGGCTCCAATCTAGAAGCCACCCCAAAGATCCATAAGAAAATTGGTGACGATCGTATGAGAGATGTGACCTGTAGGGTGTGCACAGTATTTAGTAATACAAAGAGTAAAATCGAAGATGGCTGCCAGTGGCCATGTTTTTCAATGAAATTTGGAAATATTTGATGGCTCCAATCTAGTGGATACCCAAAAAATACGTATGAAGTTTGGTGACAATCGGATGAGGGATGTGGTCTGTAGGGTGTGCCAAAGGATTTATTCATGCAAAGAGTAAACTCCAAGATGACTGCCGGTGGCCATGTTTTTCATTGAAAATATCTCAAATTCGATAGCGCTCATCTAGAGGTGAGCCTAATCATGCATGTAAATATACAAAGCATTTCCTCGATATATACAGGCTGCAGGGTGTGTCGATGGATTACAATTTGTAATCCAAGATGGCTGCAGGCGGCCATGTTTTTTATTGAATTTCATTTCAGAAATAATTGATAGCTCCCATCTAGAGGTCACCCCGAAGATCCAGAATGAAGTTTGGTGATTATCGGATGAGGGATGTGGCCTGTTGAGTGTGCCGAAGGATTTAGTCATGCAAAGAGTAAAATCCAAGATAGCTGCTGGCGGCCAGTTTTTTTTTTATCGAATTTCGGAAATAATTGATGGTTCCCATCTAGAGATCACCCCGAAGACCTATGTGAAGTTTTGTGGTGATCAGATGAGGGATGTGGTCTGTAGAGTGAGCCAAAGGATTTAGTCATGCAAAGAGTAAAATCCATGATGGCTGCTGGCGGCCAGGTTTTTTTATCGAAAATTGCTAAAATTTGATAGCTCCCATCCAGAGATGATCCTAAACATATAAAGTAAAGTTGAGCTAAAAATGAAATAAACTAATTTGAAATGATTGAGAATACAGAATGGTTTTACTCACATGTTTAAATGATTGAGAATACAGAATGGTTTTACTCACATGTTTAAATGATTGAGAATACAGAATGGTTTTACTCACATGTTTAAATGATTGAGAATACAGAATGGTTTTACTCACATGTTTAAATGATTGAGAATACAGAATGGTTTTACTCACATGTTTCCGTTGGAAGTCATTATCCTGTGGTGCAGATCGGGCAACATCTTGTGTCCTTCTTTTCATAGGAGGCTGAAATCAGTAATAATTAATGTTCATGAAAAAAAGAGATGAGAATTATGATTAACAAGAATATATATCGCTGGAATAAACTAACCAATGAGAAGCTAGTTTCATATCCAAACATTCAAATATTTTGAAGAGGAATCAATAAAATCTTGAAAAGAGATCTTTGCATCAGGCCTCATAATATGGTGCCGGTAACAGAATGAGGTCCCCAGATTGTGAATTTAGTGACACTACCCAGTGGGATAGCATAAATAAATTCACCCTCTGGGGACCTTATTCTGCTTAGGCATAATCTTCTGTAGAAAGTTTCTTATTCTTTTTTAGTTTAGTTTCTCTGTTTCCCCAAATTGGCAGACGACAAAATGTATAATCGAGGTGCCCAATGGGTGCATATCACCATCTGTGTCTTGGTCTCCCAAAGCAGATAAGGCCATGCAGAATGAGGTCCCCAGAGGATGAATTTGGTAATGCTAGCCCACTGTCAATAAATTCACCTTCTGGGGACCATATTTTGAGGCCTGCAACATGATCTTAAATAAGGCGATGCAAATTTAATTTCCCGTTTCTCAGGTCCCATAAATTTGCAATACATGCGGGCGCACGATTTTTATTTTTTATTGCCGAGGCATATGCCAACGAACCATTCCATACCTGGATCGGCTAGCTCTGGGTTTGATATCAGTGGCCATTATTTTACCCAAACAAATGTCCATAAAACTTTGTTCAAAGACTCCATGTGATTTATTTGCAGCCACAGTTCATCACCACGGTGATGTATGAATGGGAAATTTGAATCTGGAAACGGGTATGTTTGATATCAGGAAGTTTGTATAAAAATGTACCGTAGTTATTTCATACTGTTTAATTTTTTTTCCATGAAATAAAGCTTGTATGAAAAGGTTGCACAAGATTCCTGTGAGGGAACCGAGTCAGATATTAACTTATTCAGATCTGCGTCTTGTCTTCTGGAACCTGTAGATCATTTCAGCTGTATGTATATACATATGTATATATACTAGAAGGTGACCCGACTTCGTCCGGGCTTTGACCTTGAATTGTCTGTTTTGAAGGTCAAGTGGGGTCACGATTTTACCAGTCCAAAACACTGCCCGGACAAAAGTACCCGACAAACGTGCCCGTCGAAATCCATCCGGTTTTACCCGATTTGACCTTCAATTGATCATTTTGAAGGTCGAGGTCAGGTCGGGGTCCCGACTCGACCCGTCCAAAACACTCAGTGGACAAAAGTAACCCTATGTATAAACTTTCGTGGAAATCCCATCAAAATTCGCGATTTGACCTTGAATTGACCCGATTTCAAGGTCAATGTCACATCGCACGGGCAAATGAATATGCTTATGAGACTCCCCATACGAAAGTACCCCCACATACCAAGTTTCATCGAAATCCCGTGATATTCGGGCGTTTGACCTTGAAATGACCCAATTTCAAGGTCAAGGTCATGTCGCACGGGCAAATTAATATGCTTATGAGACTTCCCCATACGAAAGTACCCCCACATACCAAGTTTCATCGAAATCCCGTGATATTCGGGCGTTTGACGTTGAAATGACCCAATTTCAAGGTCAAGGTCATGTCGCACGGGCAAATTAATAGGTTTATGCCACTCCCTGGCCGAAAATACACCCACATACCAAGTTTCATCGAAATCCCGTGATATTCGGGCGTTTGACCTTGAAATTACCCGATTTCACAGTCAAGGTCATGTCGCACGGGCAAATTAATAGGCCCATGTCACTCCCCGGCCGAAAATACCAAGTTTCATAGAAATTGGCTCGGCCGTTTTTGAGTCCATCGATTACAGACAGACACACGTTGTCCGGGCTATTCATCCGGGCTATTCAAAAACCAAATTTCAAGTCGTTAGCTCCACCCGTTTCCGAGATCTGGTCTGCGCATGCGCGAAGCTGGCGTCGCACGGGCTCGGCGACCCGATAAAATTCGTATCCGGGGCAAGATACATTCACATACCAAATTTCAAGTCGATAGCTCCACCCGTTTCCGAGATCTCGTCTGCGCATGCGCGAAGCTGGCGTCGCACGAGATCGGCGACCCGATAAAATTTGTATCCGGGGCAAGATACATTCACATACCAAATTTCAAGTCGATAGCTCCACCCGTTTCCGAGATCTCGTCTGCGCATGCGCTGCACGGGCGTCGCACGGGCTCGCCAATACGACAACGTCCACCGCCTAGTCAAACTACACACACGTACCAAGTTTCGTCCCGATCGGTCAAGAATCGTAGATTTGTATTAACAAGAGATGGACTGTCGTCCGGTGCATACCCCCTCATGGCATACCGCCTAGTGTGGGCATATCTATAACTTATGATGGCTATACTCAGACATATGGACCCAGAAATCAGCATTTTCATATAAACAAAGATGAATAACTATAGAACAAAAAACCAAAACAAACATTTGAATGTGCCATTAAATGTCCTCATAGTGGTGAACATCCATACAAAATTTAATTGAGATCCGAGCATTACTGTTCAAGTTATGAGTTGAACAGACATCGGATGGATCAAACAGCCAACATTTCCAGATAAACAAAGATGAATTACTCTAGAATGGAAAAGCAGAACAGCACAATGGAACCCTCTATTTAATGTCCTCATAGCAGTGAACATCTATACCAAATTCCATTGAGATCCCAGCACAACTGTTGAAGTTGTGACACGAACAGACACCAGATGGACCAAAAAGCCAACATTTCCAGATGAACAAAGATGAATAACTCTAGAATGGAAAAGCGGAACAAAACGATGGAACCCTCTTTTTAATGTCCTCATAGTAGTGAACATCCATACCAAATCCCATTGAGATCCCAGTACAACTGTCGAAGTTACAATATGAACAGACACCAGACGAACCAAAAAGCCAACATTTCCAGATGAACAAAGATGTATAACTCTAGAATGAAAAATGCGAACAAAACGATGGAACCCTCTATTGAATGCCCTCATAGTAGTGAACATCCATACAAAATTTCATTGAGATCTGAGCACAACTGTTCAGGTTATGAAATGAACAGACACCAGATGGACCAAAAATCCAACATTTCAATATAAACAAAGATGAATAACTCTAGAATGGAAAATCCGAACAAAACGATGGAACCCTCTATTTAATGTCCTCATAGTTGTGAACATCCACACCAAATTTGGTTGAGATCCCAGCACAACTCTTGAAGTTACGACATGAACAGACACCAGACGGACCAAAAAGCCACTATTTCCAGATAAACAAAGATGAATAACTCTAGAATGGAAAATCCAAACAAAACGATGGAACCCTCTATTTATGTCCTCATAATAGTGAACATCCATACCCAATTTCATTGAGATCCGAGCACTACTGTTCAAGTTATGACACGAACAGACATCGGACGGACGTACGGACTCACGGACGCACGCACGGACGGACGGACGCACGGACAGGTGCAAAACAGTATACCCCCCCTTTTTTTTTAAAAGGGGGTATAATGACAAACATACAGACAGACAGACAAACAAACAGACAGAGGTCTTCAAAATATATATGAGATATATATATATATATATATATATATATGTTACCTTAAAGGGGTACTGTACACTAAATCTGGCCTTTTTTGGGAACATCTCCTTTTATACTCAACAGAATAAATGCGACAAATGAATGAATTAGAGCCATGGCTTAGTGCAAAATACAATCATGTGCTCTATGAATGATGCAAACAACATGGTAATTATACTCAAAATGAATTTATGACTGGAGTCATAAATTCATTTTCATTATAATTACCATGTTGTTAGCATGGTTCATAGAGCACATGAGTGTATTTAGCACTAATTCATGGCTCCATGGATTTATTGTACAGTCCCCCTTTAATCATGTGGCAGTGTGGTGGATTGGGTGATATTTACAGCAAACATTCTGCGAGTAGTCAATAGAAAAGACAAATTCATTAGTATCGTTACACTATGATCAAGGTTATTCAACCTAAAACTAGCATTTTTGCAGGATATAACATTGAGGAGAAAGGGGCTCAGCCTTAGTAAACAATTGAGTAATGAGTATAGTTCTATTCTTGTGTCCATTAATGTAGTGAACGAACCTCTTTGATCTGATTGGCTGGACTCCTCGACCGCCGTAGATGGTCATTATCCTTCTCTAACTCACTAATCTGGAATAATTAAAATTAATAATGGAACTTTCCACAGCTGTCAATCAATTATTAGCAGATATATTTTCTACCAATCAATGAATGACCCGGTCGCTTGCTACAATGAAAATTCTTTGTTCACCCTAATATTGATACCTGTCATATTTCAGTGTTAAATTGCCTATATTCAATTAACTTATCACATTTGGCAAGATACAATGATTTAATGATAAGCAGTCAGTCTTTGAGTTCATTAGACGAAACATGGAGAACTACCCACGGTTTGGATAGATTGATGTATACCTGCTGCACGTGTGCGAATTCAAATTGTAGGTAGAAAAGGAATTCATTCACACACATTAGAGCCGACCTTCACTACCAATTTGCGCAATTTGTATAATTAATATTTTGTCTTTCTATTTTCCAGGCAATATTCACTACCAAAGCTATATATATGTGATTGGATGATGTGGATTATGCTGTCTAATTTAATGGATTAAGCTGATTTCAAAGATTCATAGCATTGGAATATGTTAAGTTTCTCGTAAACAGCACATATATGTGGATATAACTGTATCCATAAATGTGCTATTTCGAATATAAATTATGCGTAAATTCCACATATGTTTGAAATTTGACGAATTCATCAAAGCGTTATTTCGAAAATAAATGGTCTGTAAATTCAATGTATTTTTGAAATTTAACGGATCCATAAATGTGTTATTTAAAAAATAAATGATCTGTAAATTCCACGTATTAAAAAAATTTAATGCATCCATAAACGTGTTATTTTTCGCATATAAATGATGCGTAAATTCCACATATAAATGAAATTTAATGCATCCAGAAAAGTGTTATTTCGAAAATACATGATTTGTAAATTCTACATATTTTGAAATCGAATGTACACGTAAATTCCATGTAAATGTGGAAGAATATGTGTCCGTAAATGCCACGTAAATCCAACATATATTTCATATTTATGTGATCCATATATATATCCGTATAAATCTAGACATTTACTGGAAATTACATGTAGTAGAGTCGCTTATGTACTTTCGTGGGAATTTTTTTAACAAATGTAGAGACTATGATATTATGATAGGGTATCACTTACTTTGTCGGAAAAAGTTTGTTAGACTTCATGGGTCCGCGACTGGAGAGAATTATGACGTCACAAAGATGACGTCATTGTCAGTTCAGTTCAGATGTAGGGTTGTCATAAGAACTGACGAATTCAGCGCATATTTCTTAATTGTTATACATTCTTTTCAGTTAGGGCAAATCATCAATAGTAGTTCTCGAAGTACAGTACCCAATTTCACGGGAAAATGTTATTCCAGTCAAAGATGGCTGCCAAAATGGCACTAAAAAATCAACAATTTTGCGATTTTCAGGAATCTCATGTAAATGACCTTCCGTTTGTTATTGACTGCGAATTGTGACAATTCTGTGTTTAATTAAGAAATGTGGTGACCAATTGTACTGTACAAATCATGTTCGATCTGTCAAAAATCCACTTTAGACAATCGAATAATAGCATCTTGTCAAAAATTTATTCCGATATTGTAGCAATAGATTTAAAGAAATGAGCGGCATTCAGTCATGGGAAAGAAGTATTCGTGCCACATACGGAATTATTATCACACTTCAACAAAACTGTTCAATTTCATCCAATATGGCTACCAAAATGGCAGTCAAAATACAAAAGTCAGTGTTCGTTACGGTACATCACCAAATGTTGCCCTGGCATTCCATCATGGGGAATTAGGTTAATCGGCTACTTTTAAGTAAATGCGCATAGCTTTAATTTCTTATAAACATTAGCGATGTCCTATACGGCATACGCGGCATTTCTTCAAGTTTCCTGATATTAAGAGAGGAGGGTGTTGAAGAGAAAATCCAACTCACTATGTGAAATTAGAAAGTATCTTAGACCGCCATCTTAGCTTGGGGTGGGCAAGTGTTACTATTCCAATGTCTAGACTTCTGTGCTATACTCTAAGCCAAAGTACTAAGTGAGAAGTATTGGTGGTTACCATATCAAATGTGGTAATTGATGATGCAGTTAATCGTTAGTCTTGTTGTGACATATCGGTAGAAAATGCATATAGTGTATCATAGCAGGTAGCAATACGCAATTGTTTATTGTGATAGCTATGAAGTGGGATTGTACTTCTCAGCTATACCATGAATCTTGGCAAGCAAGAAACAACACATCCTTGTTTATAAAACACAGACAATAGTAGAATTAATGCTATGGCTGTCATTTGGCCTGCTTGTCTCACTGTTAGTTGCGCTGTAACCTTTAATTAAATTTGCATGGTAACACCATTTGAACCTCGTTTAGCTGAACTTAGCAGGTTTCAATCATATTGATAACCACGACAGATCAAAATAGAATAGACACCCATAGGTGGGTAATATATCCGTATAAGCGGTAGTGTCCCGTGTCAAGCTTAAAGTGATATATTGTGAATACTAGGTTCTGAAATCTGGATGATTGTTTTCAACAAAGTAGTCCAACCACTTTCATTACAAATGTGGAGTTTTGAAAAGTTAATATAAGTTAGTGACCCCACAGGACATGTTATTCAGTTGAAATGAACATTGCCATACACCAGGCTAGATCCACACAAACTGGCGAAGTGGCATGTCTGGTTCTTGGTTTTCCTCGTGTTCAGTTAATTGGTGGTAGCCACACAAAGTGATTCGCCCAATATACGAAAGGTGGCTTGGCACGAACACGGTAGGCTGGTATGGACCATTGATAGTATACAGCAAACTAATATCCCATATTGATTTCTATGATTTAGGCATGTGAAAAGTTTAGTGAGACAACGCATTACGTTTGTACATCAGTTTAATAGGAAAGTGGTTCTGGGAAATGGTTATGACTGTGCTGCCGGTCGCACTTGATTAGCGGTTATTTTGAAGTTTATCGAAATCAACAGGGACTGCGCAACTGCTTTGCATATCCAACCATCCAGCTTAGATGACGAAAGAATGTGAATGGTAAGCGCAATAGATACGAGCCACAAATAGACAGGCGATACCTATTATGATAATAATTCCCGCGTTTTGACAAACTGTACGACCACATGGTGGGAAACGGGTGACACGTCCATTGGTAGTGATGGGTCTTCCGGTCTCATGTCATCAGTTTGATTTATTATGTCCAATATACTCTGGAATCCAGGTTCTTAATACTGAATGACATTATGGGGCAACGCAGTCCACTAACTTCTTACAATATAATGTGAAGTAATATTTGGAGTTAATAACAGCTCATGACGTGCCATGTTGATTCTGGTTATAACGTTATCATGAACCAAAGGAAATGTGGAAATGAAGGAAGTTGAATTAGCACGCGTAACTACGGAGGTGGCCATGGTTCACTATAATAATAATGGCATCTTTCAGATCATATTATATAGGCCGATCCATAATATACCCTAATGACTCAAACTGTTCTAATTCTATTCGACTAGGAGTTATCAGATCAGTCTGGCTATATCCCATAAATTGTATATATCATGCTGCATTCATGCATCTTGATAATCCCCCCAACCAAGTGGCATATATAGTTTAACTTCAGCAGGATACGGTCATGGTGAGGCTATTGTACGCAGAGCTCCATACATGTTCACGTGGAAATCAATCCAGTTTGATCAGATAGACTTTAGTTCAAACAGTATTTATTCCATTAATATTACAAAAACTATTAGTATACGTTTAATCGTGGACCGGATTCGACATCAAATGTGCAGGCTTATGTGAGTAATTTCCGGGAATCATTTTATATTCACCCTACCTAACTATAGTTTATGGTCCAGATACACATTAGCGCTACTTTTATATGAGACAAACTAATTATATACATTTGTACATACATGTAGTGATACATAAATATGCTAATATCGCTGTAATACAAGTAAATATATTGCTTGAGTTATAGTTCAAATTTGTCAAGATCCCATCTTGGTCGTCATAGTAATGCACGTGTGGAAATGTAGCGGTACTTTGTATGAACTGGTAACAAGAAGCAGTCTAAGCATGAGGCAATCATCAACATTTCTTCCTGCAAATATGTTTGCCAGAATGGTAGAATGGGGTTTCTGATAATTTTGTGTCGATTTATTTCCATTCCAATCGCCAAGAGTACACATACAAGGATTGAGTTTACAGAGGCGTTTATTGATATTATGACAGAAAACGTCGGTGTAACTTCGACAGACTATCCAACCTCGTTCATCTACCAAGCCTATACCGGCGGTATACATGTATCATGGTGAAATGGAAAAGAATAAAGTATAGCTAGAATATCTGAACAAGGCCCCGGGCGATCTCCTGGTTTATATTTTCAATTTCAGGCTTCAAAAGCCAGCTACTGTTAGCTATATACAGTAATCTGATTGTGTCCGTCGCTATACCTTTTAGTATACGAGTAGATAAACTCAATCGTTATCGATATGCAAGAACGTATGGCGTCCACATGCATGATTTGATCATTGGTAGCTGACATCGCCTGAATTTGGAAACTTCACTATTATCTCCACATACCACGTAGGTCTCTATTAAATTATTTATATAATATCAGAATCGAGTTTGGCACAAGTCCATATACTTAACGTGCTTGAACATATATTTCAGTTTTATATATTTCTCACCGAAAGCCCATGTATGATAATGATATGCGTATGTACCTTTCTTGCACGCTGTGATATATTTCGGAAATATATCTATTTTAATGTCAAATTTCGCCATTTC
The DNA here is from genome assembly GCA_032622095.1 of Siphonodentalium dalli. Classification (NCBI taxonomy): domain Eukaryota; kingdom Metazoa; phylum Mollusca; class Scaphopoda; order Gadilida; family Siphonodentaliidae; genus Siphonodentalium; species Siphonodentalium dalli. The sequence continues at coordinate 9,875,469 of CP136065.1, forward strand.
CGCCACATTGGCGGCCATCTCGATTACAATGAGATATTAATAACTCCGGATAATCTAAATCGGAGTACATTCATTCATATATCTAACACCGATATATAGTTCTCCTGTTGTGGACATGTTATTTGACGTGTGCAAATATAATGTTTGGCGAATTTTCACGATGCTTATTTGGACAATGATTGTCATATGAACTCGCATATTGAGTCATTGCGGAAAGACAATTACTATGAATCTGTCGTAACATGGCGAATATTTATTTGTAAGAAGCAAATTAGTCTACTATATTCACCTTCTACATGACAGAAACGTAATTGGATGAAAAGGGGTAAAATTTGTGTATTATCGTATTTTGGCCGCCATCTTGGAAGCCATCTTGGATTAAATTGACAGTTTCTGGATCCAGTTAGATGTAAATACCTTATTTAATGATCATACTCATTTTCATCATCGATTATTTCTAAATTTCTATAAGGATATAGTTTGAAAATAAAAAAGTATATTTTGGCGAAATTCATACCAATTCCTTTAAATCATCTCATTTGGAGAAGACAATCAAGGTTATGATACAGGAAATGAACTAATGTGATGCCTAAGTGAGTTGTTATCGAGATTGAAGAGAAGTATATTCCCTAATCGTCACCAGTTCTATACAATCGGAAATGATGTAGGCGACATGTATGGAAAATCATCAATTTCCCACTTCCGGACGCCATTTTGGTGGCCATCTTTGATCGAGAGGACAATTTGTTATATAAAAACATAACATGGCGTCACACCATACACGATACAAAAGGATTGTCATTTATTTTATAGCAAAATTATATTTTTTCATGAAATCTAACAATGGCGAACTTACAAAAATGAGCATGGCGGCCATCTTTGTGACGTCATCAGTCCACCCAGTCGCGACCCCAGGGGGTCTAACAATTTTTTTTCTGAAGTAGAGACCATATACTGGCTCATGAACATGGTCTCTATATTTGTTCATGAATTTCCCACGGGAGCCCAAAATGTGACATAAGCGACTCTACTAATGATGTTACATGAAATTAAATTCCAAATTTCGTGCAGTGTGGCAGGTTGTTGAAAACAGCGATAAAGCTTTTGATTGACAAGTTATTGAATGCTGAGAATCACAGTAGAACTAATAATTTTTGTTTCTACTTGCATGGTATATCTTGCGACAAAATAGTCATGGAAATAACAATTTGTTCTACTAGGAAATTTCCTGACATCAGCTAGAAAACTTTTGGCGGGAAAGCTGGCCATGTGATATTGTTTATGTGGATTGAGACCCAAACGAGGGTAAAGTTACCACCACCGCAGATCTTCATACTTGTACCTGACACTAAACTGTTGCAAATTCAACATTATTACTACAAGTTCCAAACTAGACGGAAAGGCAGGAAAAATGACCACATGGCATTGTTGACATATATAGGTTGAAGTTGCAAAGGAGTGAAGATAGGGCCTACTATCGTCCGATCTTTATACCAGATGCTAAACTGGCACAAAATGCAGCAACAATGCTGGGAAGGCTTTTCGTGGAAATGTTTTGGTTGTTGACCATGCTTGAGGCTCCAAAAGGGGAAAATATTTTACATGACGTAAATATCCTTAAACTGGCATAAATGCGACATTAATCAATGGTGAACGTTTAGCAAACACTGTTCATCAGAATATAGAATTTAGCGCATCGTCTTGTACAGGAGCATCGACTAAGTTTTCTGTGGTCAATGACAATAAATTTTCAGGTCTCTCAGAGGAATAAAGTAAAGTAATATTGGCTGATCCCCACGGGCATTGTTAGGCCACAGTTTTCTTTTATAAAAAACCTTCCTCATGACTCCTATTGATTGTGAATGTATTCAACTAACATTTTGTGAATGCATTCAATGATATTTCAACTTTTCGTGAATCGTGACGTCACTGGAACTGAGTGTGTGGGCAATTTTTTTTGATGGCAACGATACCTTTGATGTGATTGATTGGTTTGACGGTCGCCAACAAAGCGTTAGCAAGGACTGTAGACAATTGTCCATGTGGCATGTGCTATGGATCATGTCTTATTCAAGCATCAAGTTCATGATTCCTTGCGACCTGTTAATCGTCAGTGTCGGTGGGATTGGGCTCAATATGTGGCTGTTTTTTGGCACATTAGGGGTCACCGTTGCAGAGGGGAATGAGGCATATAGTAATGTAATAAGATCCCAACATTAAAGGCCCACTTAATTTTCGAGTTGCCGATTATTGTTTTTATAGTGACTTGATATACGGTTTTAATAACAATCTATGCCATAAAATATGATTAAAATACTACAATTAATCACTATTTGAAACATCTGTGTCTCAGAAGATGCCCACAGAGAAATAGAAAACTGCTAAAATCATAGAAAGACTTCCCCCCTTTGGATCACAGAATGCAACAGAATTCAAACTCTTTCAATGGAAGGGGAAGAACTCTTATCTTAAATATGTAGAGTTATTCACCCCGCATTGAACATAATACTGCTTTTTACTGCAATCTAGATGACAAAACGCGTTGGCAACTCAACAAAAACAACATATTCACAGTTTATTTGACAGGATAAGTTGATAATACAATGTTTCGGAGCTTTCTCTTTCAAATGGTATATAATATGGCATATATTTTATATAATGTGATCTGGGGGTTCGTGGTATATAATATGGCATATATTTTATATAATGTGATCTGGGGGTTCGATGGTATATAATATGGCATATATTTTATATAATGTAATCTGGGGGTTCGAAAATTAAGTGGGCCTTTAACTACTCAATAGTAGGCAAAAAAGACCAATAATCAATGCAAATTATGCTGATTGTCAAAGGTAGCGCGAACATTTGTAGCCAGCTTTTCATATTCATGTGTGTCAAATGAATGAGACTAATTGTTTGGGAAATCATATTCTTGAGAATACTGGCATGAATGAAAAATAACTTACATATTTGTAAGGGAAGAAATCAATTAAATATATTAGTTAATCATATATATATACTTAAAGTTTTCGACCAATGTCATGCAATTGCTCGAGTTCTATTCATAGGCCAATAACTTCCATAAATGAACCCAAATTTTTAGGTAATTTGTTGCTTTGTTTATGATTTCTGTCTATTTGAAATGAAATATTGTACGCAATACAGTGAAATAAGCACAAAATGTATATTTCTTGACTAAATGCTCATAGATGTGTAGTTCCACCAACGAACATATATACTTCTTCACTTGTATTACCTGTTCGTGCAAGTCAGCCTTATCTTTTTCCAATTTATTCTGCAAATAGAATAAAACAAGAACTGGGATGTTACACTGGTGCATACCCTGACCCCAATTTGGCATACAAACTAGTATTGCTGATTAACCAATTTCCAAGTCTGGATATAGTGTGTCTGCATTTGCAGAATGAGGTTCCCAGAGGGTGAATTTAGTGGTGCTACCCCATACAGCGGGCTAGCATCACTATTTTCACCCTATGGGGATGTCATTCTGCTTAGGCATCATCTTCTTGGAAGTATCTCCAGTCTCAAATTAACACTGTTTTAAGTTATTTTTCCCTTCTGTTCAGTTTCTATATCCCCTAATTTGCAGAAGATAAAATGCATAATTGAGGTGACTTATGGATGAACATCACCAACTTCAACTGGGAAACTTCAATCTGATCTTAGGTCTCCCATAGCAGTTGAGGCCTAAGAAGAATGAGGTCCAGAGGGTGCATTGTGCATTGTGGGATAGCATCACCAGATTCACCCTCGGGGACCTCATTCTGCACAATATTTCCAGGCTTGCTGAGTTCGCATGTTTCCGCTCATTAGGGTACACAGGATCTACAGTGCATTGACTGACTTTTTTTTTACTCACATTTACTGTGAGTGTCTTGAACCCCATTAACCCTTTATGGAGCCCCAGACAGAGAGAACAATGCACTGATGATTGTTTTCTGATTGGGTTCGTGTGAGGCTTCATATGGGAGTTTTATATCCCTTTCATGGCGGGAGCTGTGCTGTTGCAGCATTAAAGATCCTGTGCCATAGGGAGCCTCACATATATATCTTTAATGCTGCACCAGCACATCTCCCGCCATGAAAGGGATATAAAACTCCCATATGGAGCCTCACACAAACCCAATCAGACAACAATCATCAGTGCAGGTAAAGCACTTCAGGTCCAATAATGGTACTGGAGATAAGCGCTATATAAGCACCATTATTATACTTCCATCGTGTAACCAAGGAAATATATTGTTTTTGTACTGGCGCCGTTTTCCGTTTATTTGGAAATATTCAGAAAGTAATTGCAGTAGAAACACAAAACCTGTAGCGAATATGTAGGCATCTGAGGTCTACTAAAAATAAAGGTATCCGCATGTCGGTCCAATGTTTCTTGACGGAGTTATGGCCCGTTTTCGATTATTTTTCATTATTATTATTATTATACTTGACACTTTTGCAACCCTTATTACTCGAAAAGTATAAGGAGTAGCACACTAAAACTTGGTACGTATGTTGGGGTCAAAGAGTTGTATGCCCAGGTCGCATAAAGCATAGTGTCCGCATTTTTCCCGAGGAGTTATCTCCCTTTATCTGAAAATATTTCATTTTATTATCTCGGAAATTATAAGGAGCAGAGCATCGAAAATTGGACTGTATGCACACCTCGATATGCCCTACTGCCCACGGGCATCAAAACTTGTGTCCGCGCTTTTCCTGAGGAGTTACCGCCCATAAATAGGCAAACCTCTATTTGATTTACTATGCTGTACTCTCGTATCATTAGAGATAAATGGATTTGGATTTCATAGTCGTCTTGACCGTTGTCAGTTTAGTCTGAAAAAGAAAATTGAACAGGGTCGGCCATATATTTTGACGCTGGGGTGGGGGCAAAATTTTCGAAAAAAAAGGTTTTGATTGACATTCCTCTATTTAAGTATGTTCATTCCCTGAACGAAAACAAACCCATACTGAAAAGGATTTTTGAAATCCGAGAAGAAATGCAAGAGTTACGGGCCCTCAAAGTTTGCAATTTGGGCCCATGTGTTTGTGACCACATCTCCTCCGAAGATGTCGAAGTTTGGATGTCAACTGATACGCCAACGTGTGCGGACGGAAGAGGGCACGCGGTGAGCCAAATTTTGCCAGTATCGGTTCATTATTGTTGGTCTGGGGAGGGGTGGTCCGTGGTGCCAAATTTTAATTCTTCTCGGAATCAGATGAAACTTGGAATATAACATCTGCAACATCAGCCGATCTAGAAACTGAAAGAATTTCGAAAATCCATCGAAAACTGAAAGAATTGCAGGCCCACAAACTTTGCAATTTTGGGCCCATGTGCTTGTGACCACATCTCCTCCGAAGATATCGAACATAGGATGTCATCTGATACGCCAATGTGTGCGGACTGAAGAGGGCACGCGGCTGGCCAAATTTTGCTAGTGTCGGTTCATTATTGTGGGTCTGGGGAGGGGTGGTCCGTGGTACCAATTTTTAATTATTCTCGGAATCAGATGAAACTTGGAATATAACATCTGCAACATCAGCCGATCTAGAAACTGGAAGAATTTCGAAAATCCATCGAAAACTAAAAGAATCGCGGGCCCTCAAACTTTGCAATTTTGGACCCATGTGCTTGATAACATATCTCCTCCGAAGATATCGAACATAGGATGTCATCTGATACGAAAATGCGTACGGACTGAAGACGGCACGCGGTGGGCCAAATTTTGCCAGTGTCGGTTCGGTATTGTGGGTCTGGGGAGGGGTGGTCAGTGGTACCAATTTTTAATTCTTTTCCGAATCAGATGAAACTTAGAATATAACATCTGCAACATCAGCCGATCTCGAAGCTGAAAACAGATCGTAAATACGTTGGGAAATGGCGGAGATTTTGGCCGTCCAAGTTTGAATTTGGGCCCATATGCTTTCCAATAATCAAAGTGTTATCCGTCTCCAAATCAGATGAAATTTATACTATGTAATCCATGTCAGCCGCAAATCACAAAACTGGAAACAACTTTTAAATCTGATGGAAACTAACGAAGTTACGGGGCCTCAAACTTAGCATTTTGTGCCAGGGGTTGATGTTTTCCCAATCCCGTCACCCAATTTCGAGGCAGGGGTGGGGTCACGTCCAAACACTTGAGATCAACCTACACATATTAGGACAACATATAATCACCATACTTCATATTTTCCGTCCATAAACTGCGATTCTTTCCACTCATGATTGATCCTATTATTATACTTCCATGGTGTAACCAAGGAAGTATATTGTTTTTGTACTGGCGCCGTTTTCCGTTTATTTGGAAATATTCAGAAAGTAATTGCAGTAGAAACACAAAACCTGTAGCGAATATGTAGGCATATGAGGTCTACTAAAAATAAAGGTATCCGCATGTCGGTCCAATGTTTCTTGACGGAGTTATGGCCCTTTTTCGATTATTTTTCATTATTATTATTATTATACTTGACACTTTTGCAACCCTTATTACTCGAAAAGTATAAGGAGTAGCACACTAAAACTTGGTACGTATGTTGGGGTCAAAGAGTTGTATGCCCAGGTCGCATAAAGCATAGTGTCCGCATTTTTCCCGAGGAGTTATCTCCCTTTATCTGAAAATATTTCATTTTATTATCTCGGAAATTATAAGGAGCAGAGCATCGAAAATTGGACCGTATGCACACCTCGATATGCCCTACTGCCCACGGGCATCAAAACTTGTGTCCGCGCTTTTCCTGAGGAGTTACCGCCCATAAATAGGCAAACCTCTATTTGATTTACTATGCTGTACTCTCGTATCATTAGAGATAAATGGATTTGGATTTCATAGTCGTCTTGACCGTTGTCAGTTTAGTCTGAAAAAGAAAATTGAACAGGGTCGGCCATATATTTTGACGCTGGGGTGGGGGCAAAATTTTCGAAAAAAAAGGTTTTGATTTTAAGTATGTTGATTCCCTGAACAAAAACAAACCCATACTGAAAAGGATTTTTGAAATCCGAGAAGAAATGCAAGAGTTACGGGCCCTCAAAGTTTGCAATTTGGGCCCATGTGTTTGTGACCACATCTCCTCCGAAGATGTCGAAGTTTGGATGTCAACTGATACGCCAACGTGTGCGGACGGAAGAGGGCACGCGGTGAGCCAAATTTTGCCAGTATCGGTTCATTATTGTTGGTCTGGGGAGGGGTGGTCCGTGGTGCCAAATTTTAATTCTTCTCGGAATCAGATGAAACTTGGAATATAACATCTGCAACATCAGCCGATCTAGAAACTGAAAGAATTTCGAAAATCCATCGAAAACTGAAAGAATTGCAGGCCCACAAACTTTGCAATTTTGGGCCCATGTGCTTGTGACCACATCTCCTCCGAAGATATCGAACATAGGATGTCATCTGATACGCCAATGTGTGCGGACTGAAGAGGGCACGCGGCTGGCCAAATTTTGCTAGTGTCGGTTCGGTATTGTGGGTCTGGGGAGGGGTGGTCAGTGGTACCAATTTTTAATTCTTTTCCGAATCAGATGAAACTTAGAATATAACATCTGCAACATCAGCCGATCTAGAAACTGGAAGAATTTCGAAAATCCATCGAAAACTAAAAGAATCGCGGGCCCTCAAACTTTGCAATTTTGGACCCATGTGCTTGATAACACATCTCCTCCGAAGATATCGAACATAGGATGTCATCTGATACGAAAATGCGTACGGACTGAAGACGGCACGCGGTGGGCCAAATTTTGCCAGTGTCGGTTCGGTATTGTGGGTCTGGGGAGGGGTGGTCAGTGGTACCAATTTTTAATTCTTTTCCGAATCAGATGAAACTTAGAATATAACATCTGCAACATCAGCCGATCTCGAAGCTGAAAACAGATCGTAAATACGTTGGGAAATGGCGGAGATTTTGGCCGTCCAAGTTTGAATTTGGGCCCATATGCTTTCCAATAATCAAAGTGTTATCCGTCTCCAAATCAGATGAAATTTATACTATGTAATCCATGTCAGCCGCAAATCACAAAACTGGAAACAACTTTTAAATCTGATGGAAACTAACGAAGTTACGGGGCCTCAAACTTAGCATTTTGTGCCAGGGGTTGATGTTTTCCCAATCCCGTCACCCAATTTCGAGGCAGGGGTGGGGTCACGTCCAAACACTTGAGATCAACCTACACATATTAGGACAACATATAATCACCATACTTCATATTTTCCGTCCATAAACTGCGATTCTTTCCACTCATGATTGATCCTATTATTATACTTCCATGGTGTAACCAAGGAAGTATATTGTTTTTGTACTGGCGCCGTTTTCCGTTTATTTGGAAATATTCAGAAAGTAATTGCAGTAGAAACACAAAACCTGTAGCGAATATGTAGGCATATGAGGTCTACTAAAAATAAAGGTATCCGCATGTCGGTCCAATGTTTCTTGACGGAGTTATGGCCCTTTTTCGATTATTTTTCATTATTATTATTATTATACTTGACACTTTTGCAACCCTTATTACTCGAAAAGTATAAGGAGTAGCACACTAAAACTTGGTACGTATGTTGGGGTCAAAGAGTTGTATGCCCAGGTCGCATAAAGCATAGTGTCCGCATTTTTCCCGAGGAGTTATCTCCCTTTATCTGAAAATATTTCATTTTATTATCTCGGAAATTATAAGGAGCAGAGCATCGAAAATTGGACCGTATGCACACCTCGATATGCCCTACTGCCCACGGGCATCAAAACTTGTGTCCGCGCTTTTCCTGAGGAGTTACCGCCCATAAATAGGCAAACCTCTATTTGATTTACTATGCTGTACTCTCGTATCATTAGAGATAAATGGATTTGGATTTCATAGTCGTCTTGACCGTTGTCAGTTTAGTCTGAAAAAGAAAATTGAACAGGGTCGGCCATATATTTTGACGCTGGGGTGGGGGCAAAATTTTCGAAAAAAAAGGTTTTGATTTTAAGTATGTTGATTCCCTGAACAAAAACAAACCCATACTGAAAAGGATTTTTGAAATCCGAGAAGAAATGCAAGAGTTACGGGCCCTCAAAGTTTGCAATTTGGGCCCATGTGTTTGTGACCACATCTCCTCCGAAGATGTCGAAGTTTGGATGTCAACTGATACGCCAACGTGTGCGGACGGAAGAGGGCACGCGGTGAGCCAAATTTTGCCAGTATCGGTTCATTATTGTTGGTCTGGGGAGGGGTGGTCCGTGGTGCCAAATTTTAATTCTTCTCGGAATCAGATGAAACTTGGAATATAACATCTGCAACATCAGCCGATCTAGAAACTGAAAGAATTTCGAAAATCCATCGAAAACTGAAAGAATTGCAGGCCCACAAACTTTGCAATTTTGGGCCCATGTGCTTGTGACCACATCTCCTCCGAAGATATCGAACATAGGATGTCATCTGATACGCCAATGTGTGCGGACTGAAGAGGGCACGCGGCTGGCCAAATTTTGCTAGTGTCGGTTCATTATTGTGGGTCTGGGGAGGGGTGGTCCGTGGTACCAATTTTTAATTATTCTCGGAATCAGATGAAACTTGGAATATAACATCTGCAACATCAGCCGATCTAGAAACTGGAAGAATTTCGAAAATCCATCGAAAACTAAAAGAATCGCGGGCCCTCAAACTTTGCAATTTTGGACCCATGTGCTTGATAACACATCTCCTCCGAAGATATCGAACATAGGATGTCATCTGATACGAAAATGCGTACGGACTGAAGACGGCACGCGGTGGGCCAAATTTTGCCAGTGTCGGTTCGGTATTGTGGGTCTGGGGAGGGGTGGTCAGTGGTACCAATTTTTAATTCTTTTCCGAATCAGATGAAACTTAGAATATAACATCTGCAACATCAGCCGATCTCGAAGCTGAAAACAGATCGTAAATACGTTGGGAAATGGCGGAGATTTTGGCCGTCCAAGTTTGAATTTGGGCCCATATGCTTTCCAATAATCAAAGTGTTATCCGTCTCCAAATCAGATGAAATTTATACTATGTAATCCATGTCAGCCGCAAATCACAAAACTGGAAACAACTTTTAAATCTGATGGAAACTAACGAAGTTACGGGGCCTCAAACTTAGCATTTTGTGCCAGGGGTTGATGTTTTCCCAATCCCGTCACCCAATTTCGAGGCAGGGGTGGGGTCACGTCCAAACACTTGAGATCAACCTACACATATTAGGACAACATATAATCACCATACTTCATATTTTCCGTCCATAAACTGCGATTCTTTCCACTCATGATTGATCCTATTATTATACTTCCATGGTGTAACCAAGGAAGTATATTGTTTTTGTACTGGCGCCGTTTTACGTTTATTTGGAAATATTCAGAAAGTAATTGCAGTAGAAACACAAAACCTGTAGCGAATATGTAGGCATATGAGGTCTACTAAAAATAAAGGTATCCGCATGTCGGTCCAATGTTTCTTGACGGAGTTATGGCCCTTTTTCGATTATTTTTCATTATTATTATTATTATACTTGACACTTTTGCAACCCTTATTACTCGAAAAGTATAAGGAGTAGCACACTAAAACTTGGTACGTATGTTGGGGTCAAAGAGTTGTATGCCCAGGTCGCATAAAGCATAGTGTCCGCATTTTTCCCGAGGAGTTATCTCCCTTTATCTGAAAATATTTCATTTTATTATCTCGGAAATTATAAGGAGCAGAGCATCGAAAATTGGACCGTATGCACACCTCGATATGCCCTACTGCCCACGGGCATCAAAACTTGTGTCCGCGCTTTTCCTGAGGAGTTACCGCCCATAAATAGGGACACACTATACACCAGGATGAATAAACCAAGGTTTTTTTTTTTTTTTTTTTTTTTTTTTTTATAAGTACAGAGCTCTAATTTTTTTATTGCATATTCCGAATTGGACGAGATATTAGGACTCGAATATACTGCTTAAAAAGGTTTTTACCCAGGGCTTTCCGTGTTATGGGGTACGGAAATATTGCATCTATTTTTCCCGCCAAATCCAAACCGGCTGGTTAAAGAGCACGATAATGTCGTAGAATGTACATTGACATACTTTATGTACGTCCCAGAAGTTTGACGGTTATACTATAAATTTAACATGCCCAACGGAGAATGTGTGTCAGTGTGGGTTGAGACTTTAAGAAAATTCCACGAAAATTGCAAAGGGGGGAAAATTAAAACATCGAGATAATTTTTTTGGACGCGTACATCTGATGGCTAGTATTAACGCGCATCCAGAGGGCGATTTTCTAATTTTCAGATGGAACGGTTTACTCGTGACAACGCTATATATCATAAAAATGTATACTTATGTAGTCTATCACTACAAATCCAAACGGGCTAATGCAGGAGCGAGTTTCACGCAGGAGCATGTAAGCCGGTATACTGTAGGTATGCCTTCAAAATTTTACCGCTCTACTATAAACGCAACCTGCTCAAGGGAGTGTTTGTGTCGGGTGGGTTCAGATTTGGCAAATTCCACCGAATGTCACATGGGGAAAATTACTCCGAAAATCGGATATTGAGATAAAAACTTTTCGACGACTGGATGTGATAAGTAGTATATAAACGCAAGATTAGTACACTTTTTAATGATTTAGATCGGACGGTTTAACCCTGGTAAAGTATAACGTTGCAACGGGTGATATATATTACTCAAATTCAAACCCTCTCTTCATGACGCAAATTCAAACGGACTTATCAAGAAGCAAGGCAAATGCATGAATATGCTCACCGATATACTATATAGGTATGTCCGCTCTACTATAAAAGTAACCTATTGTCACGATTTGACCTGTCCAAAACACTCCCCGGACAAAAGTTTTCCTAGATATCAAATTTCGTCGAAATCCGTTCGTTTTACCCGATTTGACCTTGAACTGACCATTTCGAAGGTCAATGTCAGGTCGGGGTCTCGACTTGACCCGCCCAAAAGACTCCCCGGACAAAAGTACCACTAGGTATCAAATTTCGTGGGAATCCGTCTGTTTTACCCGATTTGACCTTCGATTGACCATTTTGAAGGCCAAGGTCAGGTCGGGATGGGATGGGATGGAATACCATGGAAGTATATCTGATTCCATGGAATCTGACCTCTAGTTATTATTATTATTGGGGTAAATATTGTTAGGCCAATGTATTCTCCTATATATGCGAGACTCCCTATGGAAGAGAATACATTGGCACAGAGTTTTCGCAAAATTTAAGGAAGCTACAGTCATGGAAGGGGTAAAGGGAAAATGTACTCAAATGTTGTTGGTTTCTATATTCTCATATTTCCATTATCTGACTGTCTGCTGAATACAAAGTAATTTAACAGATGACAGATAAGCCAGAATGCAAAAATAGAATGCTCGCCATCAAGATATTTTTGTACACTTTTCAATCAAAATGTATCAAATAAATGTTATATGTGACCCGCCAATGTGATCCGGGATTTGTTTACCCTGTGCCAATGCATTCTCTTATATAGGCGAGTCGACCATGGGTCGCCTCGCATATATAAGAGAATGCATTGGCCTAACAATTTTTTACAATTTTAATAATTTTTTCTTGTATTCTTTAACAATTTTATAATTTCACCCATACAGAGCCCCAGACAAACATGAGCAGACGACACTCTTCTATATGCTTCTATATATGTGTGGGGCTCCCTGCAGGGTAATGGATGTTTTTTATTTTATGTCCTAAAAATTGTAAGAAACATTTATTTTAAAAAAAAGTGATAAAAAATTGTTAGGCCAATGCATTCTCTTATATATGCGAGGCGACCTATGGTCGACTCGCATATATAAGAGAATGCATTGGCACAGGGTAAAAAAATCCCGACTTACGACTGGATTTGATATGGCGGGTCACATATTATTAAATGCATAATAGTCCAAGATAATCGAGGATACTCATTAATTTTATTGTATAGTCAGTGAGTGACTTAATTGAGTTCATTATTTTATACGATGTGTTGACCATTGATTACCAATCCACTATCTATCAATTAACTTGTTTATGTCTTGTACATAGAAATTTGTAACTTAGTTTATGGGTGGAGCCATAAAGTATATTTATATTAAAATTGATTTTAAGATAACCTGTTAACCTGAATGTTTACAGAAGACATCTTAGACTCAAATTAATTATTTTTCTATATATTACCGATATTAGATCATTGTTATTATTGCATATATAAGAGAATGCACTGGTTTACAAGGTCAAGGTAAATATTGTTAGGCCAATGCATTCTTATATTTTCAAGATTCCCTATGGAAGATGCGCATACCGTACTGACCCGGCTCAAAGCCCATGTCCGTGTATAGGCCCACCCATATCTATTGGCCAAATTCCATGCACAGGGGTATATTCGAGTTTAGGCCCACCCCAAATTTTGTTCAATTTCAGCGGTGGTAAGTAAGTATTTGATATCAGCTTGTAGACAGAAAAAAAGATTGACGAACTCGAGAAATATAATATTTATATTCAAAACGGAAAATTAAACTTCGTAGGCAAGTGAGAATATTCAATAAAATAAAATAAAGTGAATCTTAAAATCTTATTTGTTTATTAAGTTATACTTCCTGGGGAAACAAATCATTAACAGACATCAAATACAAAAGAACCGAGTCGCTAACGGCGTATATATGTAGCTTCAAGTTCAAAAGCCGTGCGCGGTTATGCGTGCAAAGCGCACAGGTGTCTGTCCAACTACAGTACTGTAAAAACATATTTTTCGCGTTCAGTCACAACGTCGGTATGTTCCTTCATGTAACCAAACACCGAGAACTGGCTTCCTGGTTATGTAAACACACAGTGGGTATAATAATGAAGCAGAAGGGGAACTTGTCATTGAACAACAATGTCTTCCAAACTACGTCAACGTTATGTACTCGAAACCAAAATAAAGGTTATTGACATTAACATTTTTAAGCTGCATTTTGTTCACGTTTTACAGTATAAACAGTTTAGGAGCGAGCGATAACTCTATTTATTAAAACACATGCTTTTTAGCAAAAATACAACTGTCTTTTCAGTACATGTACTGTTAGTGTTAAATAATTACACTCACTGGCTTTTGTTAAACGTGCAATTAGTCGCTATTGTAACATCCTCTATGCGGACAACGGATCACAAATAAAGCGTCGGGTTTATTAGTTTCCTAATCGGATTAAGTCTGAACATTGATATAAACTATAGACTACTATGCTATAGACTATAGGTGCGGGATTTACCCACACTGCTTACAAAATTTAATAGTGTCATTTATGGCGTGAATTATGGGAATGTTGGGCAATAAAACAACAAGACGAGTGTTATTATAATATTTTAATATTCACATTTAATTGAAAAATCACTTTCTTAAAGTAACTTATAGGCCTATTTACCTTTACATAATTTGGAAGCCGGGGATATTCCCCAATACTCGGCTTTCATCTATTTCAATTCATCAGTTTTACCCCGATTTTTGGTTTGCAAAGGGCCATATCCGAGTTTAAGCCCACTTGGATTTTTGAGCTCAAATAAAACAAAGGCCCCCTGGGCTTAAACGCGGGTCAGTACGGTATGTAAGAGAATGCATTGGCACAGGGTGTTCGCAAAATTTCAGGAAGTTCCAGTCATGGACTGGTTAAACAAAATCTGGTGTTAACTTTTTTGAAGCAATAATTCAAATCTATCAATACTTTATCTGATCCGATTATATGAGTACAAATAGTATGGCAGTAATCAGCCAATCAGAATACAAGAAAGTCACGTGACCTATAATATTTTAGTATAGTCGACTCAAAGCCATGAATTATCTATATCATATTCTATTCTGAGACTCGCTGTTTGTTTTTCTTTAGGAGTTATTTTTATTTTGTTACATATTTTATGTGTGTATCATAATGTTTCATACTCACAATTATGTTATCCCGCTTCACAATTATGTTATCCCGCTGTTCAATCTGAAACACAAATATTTAAAATATTAAAGGATAGTTTTATTATACATATATGCAGGGTTTCCGCCAGGCCGGCTGCGGGTCCGTCCCACGGACCCATTGACGGACCCATTCCCCTCGCAGATGATCTGTTTGATTCATACATGTACCAAAAGTCAGTAGCAATATGTCATAAAAAATCCGGCTGCAACGGGAGTTCGGGGGGTTAAACCGAATACTGGTGAAAAAGCGGGTCAATTGAGCACAGTGTGTTACCAGTACAGCGTAACCCTTTGAAATCAAAGCACCAAAACTACAACATAATGTTTGGTGTGCATTGAAATAGCGACGTTATATACAGCGTAATAAATGTCGCGGTAACATCAAAGAATTGGTTGAAACTACTCACGCTCGGAGATCCCGTGCTATCGTACGATTACATAATTTGATCAAAGAATGCCGAATTGCTGAGTTAGGCAAAGTAGGGATCAACATACGCCAACAGGCGGTTCTCCTGCCAAAGGAGGTATCTACCTCCGAGATCCCGTGCTATCGTACTATTATAATACGGAACCTACAGGTCCCAAATCAGCGGGAATTCATAGTGACAACACCATTCGTTTGACCCATATTACATGCATGGAGGATTAACACAAAAAACATACCCCCCCCCCCCCCAATATGGAGATAAAGTCAAAGTACGGTCAGTAATAGTTTCGTTGTCCCGCCTGGGTCCCCAAACACAAACAATGGCACACATATTCCCATTTCCCGCCAAAACTCAATTATATTTTATAACACGTTGGCTAAATCTCTATAGCAGCGGTCGTCAGTTGTTGGACTAATACAGACTATTGACAAGCTACGCGTTCCGAGTTTGAAAGATTTCGCTACCATTCGTATTTCGCCGCTATAAATATCTCCTGCAGACAAACCCTGCAGTATATATGACGTCACAGCACACAAATAGTTTTACGATTGACAGAATACATGGAATATATCAGTTTCATTTTCACGGAAGCTATTTGAAATTCTAGGAAATACTTAATTCAATTCTCCCAGCTAGGTATTATTGGACAATGCATAGATGCTTTATAGTGTTTAGTTTCATTATACCTGTCGGAATCTTATTGTACAAGTTATACATTTTTAAACACTGTAACTTGTAGCTTGATATAATCTTCAATCAGACGGCAGTCTTACGTGCGTAATTACATGATTAATTATCTGGATACCATCAACAGAATTAATGCACCCACGGAAAATGATCGACTTGCGTAATATACTTTGGATTGCTTTGTGGGACACTCAGGTGCAAGGAATTGGCTACTTTTCAGTGTCAAATAACAAAATTTTTGCCCGACAGGACGAACCATGGTCGTCCCGTCGCGTTATGTGTTTCCCCAAAACGGACTCATTAATTTCCCCTTGGCGGAAACCCTGATATATGGCAAGTATCACATATAATGGTAAACAATTCAAAGAGAAATACTTCCATTGTCGACAATTTAACAAACATCCAAACTTGTCTTACAATGTTATCGCAGTCATATTTTCACACAGATGTGAAACATGTATGCACATAGCGTCACTGATAAATATCTACAATGTATGCTCTGTGATTGGTTAAATAGATGTGTAATACATTTGTAAATGCCATGTTTACATCTAGAGTCTCCAGGCTTAAAAATCCATCCATTTTGGTAAAGTTAATTCACAAGTTAGAGGGTATGAGAAGCAAACTCAAATCATGATATGTCATAAGTTGGGTGAGAGGGGGTTTTGCAGTTCTGATTATAACCTGACTTGATTAGCTTCACATTACAGAGTCAGAAGAAAATGAGTGGGTTTTCCATTACCACCAGCAATCATTATGTCAGTGTCAGCCAAGCAGCCATTCAGGCGATTGTCAGAATTCCTACACTATGGTCGGTTCACCACATAACTACAGCCCTCGAAATTCACACATTTTCTCCACGGCAGTGTATTGCCGTGGCAAAATTAGACCACCACGGCATCCCCACGGCAATTTTAATTCACATTCCCAATGTAGTTATTCTACATTCTAATAATTCTACTATCATTCTGGTACATCGATTGTGTCTGACAGCCTCTATACCAAGGTAAGTACAAACAGTTTTATGAATAAAAAGTTTCAATCTCACCTTCATGTGTTCATTTCATTGATATTATCCATTTTTTTTTTTTAAAGTCGCGTGAACACTCCGACAAAAAAGGCCCTGTTGGTGCTGTTTAATACGCTTCGAACGTGCCGAGCGACGCCCGATTAACAGTTTAAGACACTTAGCAAACATGAACCCATCTATGCGTGACTGTTTAATTTGAACTTATGTTTAAATTTTATTCTATTCAGGGGACAAATATCTATTAGCCAGCATCAAGGCTAGTCTTGTGACGTATTAACTCAAATGCTTTCGATCAAACAATATTCTCTGTCGCACTCATATTTCGTCATCTCTACGAATCCACTGCAATCGACCTATTTTTAGAACGCAACACATGGTACCAAAATTATTTCGCGTTGGGGATGGGGGTGCACGGCGGGATTAATTTAAATATGTCATGTTGGTAACAATATCTAGCCGAGAATTCCTCAGACCTACAGACGAATGCAATCAGCAAATTTCAAAATTGGTCACTTGACCTCCCCATGAATATCTTCTGGGAAATTCCAGGGAATGCGTGGGTGTCAACATCAGTCACAAAAGTTTATTATTATCGGGCCATTGTGTGTGTCGCGGTCGCGCAATTTTAACACTTTCAAGGTAAATACACGTGGTTGTGAATTACATCACGCCACGTGGATCCAGGCGAAAGTTAACCTGACCCTTCAGATGCCGCGTATGTTAGTGATACCGGAGTTATAGCATGCGCGTTATGTTTTTTGACTGACCGCAGTGCCCGATCCGCCGAATGTGAACATGTTATCAACTGTTACGGAAGTCCGTGGCCCACAGCAGTCAAATGCTGTGGCGAATATTGAAGCCTACGGCGATTGCCACGGCAATGCCGATTGCCGTGGTGAATTTCGAGGGCTGCAACTAAATATAGCACAATAAATTTTCTGGTCACATTGATAATTTCACACAATATTAGAGAATACGACAACTAATTAAACAATATACAGTAATGCCCTAAATAATCGACTCCTTAACCACAGCAGAATTATGGGTAATTCTGCTGTGGTTAAGGAGTCAATTATTTAGGGCATTACTGTAAATGATGTGAAGAGTCCATAATGGCCCAATACCTAGTAACGAGAATAGAAGTATGTATTTCCAAGAATGACAATAGTTAACACCAGTTTGCAGCGGGGGATACAAAGGAGATATCTGTCATTCGTAAACATATTAGTGTGCTGTGATGTCATACTGTATGGATCACATGCAGAAGCTAATTATAGCGACATTAATGCGAAGCAGATCTATTATCACAAGACTATGTAACACAAAGCTGTTCGAGTCCGGTTTTAATCAGAACTGTGGGATATGATGTTTACATCCCACGGGAAAATTTAGAAATGCAGTTTAAGGTGAGCAGTGCCTTGAAACAGTGTGTCCGACATTTTCAGAATGAGGTCCCCAGAGGCTGAATTTAGTGACGGTACCCCACACAGTGGGCTAGCATCACAAAATTTACCCTCTGGGAACCTCATTCTGCTCTGGCCTCAACTGCTATGGGAGATCTAGGATCAGATTGAAGTTCCCCAGTTGAATTTGGTGATGTTCACCCATTAGTCACCTCGATTATGCCTTTTATCTTCTGCAAATTAGGGGATATAGAATCTGAACAGAAAGGAAAAGGGGATTTTGGGGATAGCATGATTTTGGGGTACTTTTGACACTGCTAGGAAATATACATGTATCTCGTGCATTGGTCAAAAAGTGGAGTTTTAGGTCCTTAGAAACCAAACTGTAGAGGGAGTCAATTAGTTAAGTTTTTAGGGCATGTGATAGAAACTGCATAATAAGTTAATTACACAGTTAATGTACCATAATCTGGACAAATGGAAAAACATGGGAATGGATGGACAGACAGACATAAAAAGATATCAGAACATCATTTCTACAGTCCCCCAAACATTGGTGAATCGGGGGTGGGGGTGGTAAGCTTGTGATCTATCTTGAATTGGATTAGGGGTGATATTTGCAAATTGAATAAAATCTTGAATCAAATCTATGCATGGGCGATGGCAATGTAAACATTATTAAACTCATTTAACCCACGGGGGTGGGGGGGGGGGGGGGGTGTGTGGTGGTAAGCTCGTGATCTATCTTGAATTGGATTAGGGGTGATATTTGCAAATTGAATAAAATCTTGAATTGAATCTATGCATGGCAATGTAAACATTATTAAACTCATTTAACCCACGTTGGGGTGTGGTGGTAAGCTTGTGATCTATCTTGAATTGGATTAGGGGTGATATTTGCAAATTAAATAAAATCTTGAATCAAATCTATGCATGGGCGATGGCAATGTGAACATTATTAAACTCATTTAACCCACGGGGTGGGGTGGGTGTGGTGGTAAGTAGGCTCCTGCGAATATTCGATATTCGATTCGAGATTCGATTCGAAAGTCAAATTCGATTCGAATTCGAGTCGAAATTGCCAACTCGAAATTTCGAATATACTATGACGGAAAAGTAGGCTGTTTTAGGACAAGTACACATGTCAATCTTAGCTGTTTGTGGCATTTAATTCCAGGAAATTATGTATATATGCACATTATAATTCTTATTGTACATAGCCAACAATTAGCCACGATAGGACGACTAAATACGTCTGAATTATATAGCTTTAAAATGGTAGCAAAAGCTAGCAGATAGCCAATGGACCGACGACGCGGTAAATTATAATAGCTATGAGACTGGGCTACCGATAGTGTTATCCATCGTCTATTCGATTCTGCGTTATATAATATGGGTGAGAATGTAAACAACACATGTTCCTGGTGTCGAAAAGTGCATGTTGGCACTGTTCTCTTTTGAAGTTTACTTTCAGTTTCGGAGTTTTCTTTTACAATGGACAAAATGTCGTCCATCATTCATGTTTATTTTAAACATGATAAAGCTGCAGGCACGTGTGATGAATGCAACATGCATGGTGTATAAATCGCAAGCATCTGGGACAATGACCAATCTATGGAATCATCTGTTCAAGAAGCATCAACCAATACATGAAGAGGCTACACTGCGACTGTTGTTGCGTCTTCAAGTTTATGGGGGGGGGGGGGGGGGGGGGTGGTAAGCTCGTGATCTATCTTGAATTGGATTAGGGGTGATATTTGCAAATAAAATCTTGAATTGAATCTGTGCATGGGCGATGGCAATGTAAACATTATTAAACTCATTTAACCCTTCCATGACTGGAGATTTCTGAAATTTTGCGCCAACCCTGTGCCAATGCATTCTCGTATATATGCGAATCTCCCATCTCCTTGCATATAAGAGAATACATTGGCCCAAGAACATTTACCTTGGCCTTGTAAGCCAGTGCATTCTCTAGGGGAGACTCGCATATATAAGAGAATGCACTTGCACCAGGTCTTTAATGCTGCACCAGGCAGCTTCCATCATGAAAGTGTTAATTTGCTATATCCAGCAAGTGACTAAACTGAATGCGAGTCGGTGTACACACATGCATGCATCATATTGGTTTGGTTTGATTTCTTTGCATATTATTAATTATATTGTCACGTCATCAGGATCTACTAGTCAAATCAATATTGCAAGACAAAAGTAGCGAGTTAGGCTAAAATTTCAATAATAGTCCAAATAAAAAAAATATTACTTCAGTCTCAAACGCCGCTGCATTGAAATAAATAGCCCGCATTGGACGTTTTATAAAAATTTAAAAATTAATTATTGTTATGTTTTTACCAACATGTCTATATGTATAGAACATTAATTGCAATATACATGAACACATATTTCTGTGTAATGTGTGAAGATTGACTATCATGTATACATATAGTAACATAGAACATCAAGTAGATCATTACATTGAAGAAAATGATAAGCTGAACATCACAGTCTGGTGTACTTATCGTAACTCCAGAACAATTGAAAAGCATTGGAGGAAATTTAGGATCACATGTTATAATGGAGAGGTGTCAATTTATAGACAAGAGAAGCTATCATAATCCATGCTTACAATGTGCACAAAAATAAAAAAATAAAAATAAAGTCCTCCCTCCCTCATCGATTCAGAAAAAACTTTTGTCTTTGATGCAAATAAATTTGTTTTTGCCTTATTTGTGATGGTTTCCCATTGTTTGATGCAAGATTTTCGAAACAAATCTTAAGTTTTTTATCAGTAGATAAAGTATTAAATTGTTCACTGGTTAACATGGGACAGCATAGCATGAAGAAGCTATCATAATCCATGCTTACAATGTGCACACAAAAAATAAAATAAATAAAAATAAAGTCCTCCCTCTCATTGATTAAAAAAAAAATGTCTGAGACTAAACAAGTTATCTTTAACCTGTGTTTTTGTTCGTGTATGAAAATGCAATGAGGGTGATTTGAAAATATGCAAATCATAATATCAAATCCAATCAGCTGCCACATTTGCACATTGAATTTAATTTTGAAGCTTCGCTTGAGCCTAAACAACATACATCATAAAACATGTTGAAGAAAATAAAAAATAAGGTTTTATGGAATCATGCAGGTAATTCAAGATAAAACATAATGCATGCATTTTGAAATATGCAAATAAGCTATCACCTCAGGGACCAGCCAGAGATCGACTTGGAAGAGGACCAGCCTAGAGGGTGACTTGGGAGACATCTTCTCCATAAAATGTGCCACTTCTCCCTTCTCCCTACCAGTATGTATATGTCCCAACAGCATATTTAAAGTATATTTACTGATTATAATGGTGTTTTGTTTTATAAATTGTCTCTTGAGTTGCACAATACTTGTTTGATCATAGAAGGGTGATGTTGGGGTGTAAATTAAGCTTCAGCATTGTTACTTTTCACTGATAACAATCTACAGTACTTCTCCCTAATAACCAAACAGGGAGAAGTGACTTACAGGGAGAAGTGACTTACAGGGAGAAGAGACTTCTCCCAATATGAAACCTCTAGGCTGGTCCCTGTATTGGCTGCCATCAATATACTTTTCTATTGATGCGCAGTTACAAAACAGGAATCGGCCTGATGATTTTGTGCAGTTAAGGCCCTTTTTCAAAAATATTTTGCAGGGCCCTAGCAGAATCTCGCCGATTCATGAATCAAATCCCGATGCTTCGTAGGGCCAGAACAGAATCTACTGATTCGCGAAGCGAATCTAGATGCTTCACAGGGCTTGAACAAAATCTCCTGATTCACGAATCGAATACTGATGCTTCGCAGGGCCCGAAGAAAAAATCTGATGGATCACAAATCGAAACTCAATGATTCACAGGGCTTGAACAGAATCTCCCTCTAAATCCTAATATAGTAATGTACCTCTGGGTTATTTTCATCTTCATTCAATTTTCGTCTTTTCACGTCTGTGGGGCCATCTTCATCAGTGAGGTCTAAATGGTCACTATCTGACTGCATGGAAAAAAATGAAATGAGGCCATAATTAAAAGGTTGTTTGTTTCCCCTCTCTCGACTCACCCCTAATTTAGCTGCCGATTCAAAATATTATATTTATCTCATTTAAAAAAAAAGTTTACTAAAATAAAATTGTTATTTAACAAGCAGTCATTCCCAGGGACTGTGTTTGGAAATATTCAATGCACACCCAAGGACTAGACATCAATTACAACTGACTGCTGGCTCATAGGAATGTCTAACTAAATGTTCCAAAAAAAAAAATACATTAAATAATAAATTGTTTTTATACAAATAACACAGTGATTTAATTGAATTAATAAGTTGCTACATTCTGACATGATATTTCCCATGAATACTTCCACATGAAAAACAATTATTTTACCTACCGACCGAGCCGGGAAAATATGTGTCAGGAGAGGGGTAACAGAATTTCTTTTAAAGATTGCTTGATTTGAGACCCAAATTATGACAAAGATGTGACATGGACAGGACGGAACCCAAATATTAAGAAAAAACAGCAACAAAAACAAAGAAGGATAACTCTAGAACATAAATGAGAACAATATCATTGCGCCCTCTTTTTAAAGCTCACCTGTTGGTGATCCCATGTACCAAATTTCATTCAGATTGATAAACCATGACTTAATTACACAGGTGGATGGACAAATAAGAAAATAAGACAATATTTCCAGGTAAACAATGCACTGCCCAGAGTATCCCGTGCCAATGTGGCTTTCCGCTGAAATTTATTAATTTTCTGATGCGGCTAAATATGAAAGAAGTCTTAATCTGGCCTGTGATTACTGAATAAAACCTGCATGAATACCAACAAGAGCACCAAAGGCATGGCTTAATATGTCCATTGCAAAGTAAATAGTGGTCATCTTTCAATTAATTACTATACATACCAAGTTTAGTTGTGATGAAATAATCACCCGGAAACCAAAATATTAAAGTAAAAATGGGAATTTCCAAGACGAAAAAGTGTATGCTTCCATCTGTGTGAGGCCCGCAGTGGGTAAATGTTAAAAAAATATGAAAATCTGTAAAACATCACCAATAAAGGGACCCAAGAAACCTGCAAAGGCACTCGCAGTGGGTAAATGTTAAATAATCTGAAAATCTGCAAAACATCACCAATAAAGGGACCCAAGGCACCTGCAAAGGCACTCGCAGTGGGGAAATGGGCACAAAAAAATATGAAAGTCTGTAAAAAAAAACATCACCATTAAAGGGACACAAGGCACTCACAGTAGCTAAAAAATCATCACCATTAAAGGGACCCAAGGCACACACAGTATGTAAACAACATCACCATTAAAGGGACCCAAGGCACACACAGTAGGTAAAAATCATCACCATTAAAGGGACCCAAGGCACTCACCACAAAGTAGAACATGGTGAAATGATCAGAATCAATAAACTTTGTTCCTATATTCAATATTCATTATTGATAGTTCTCCAATAATGAAATTTTGCAACATGGTCAGATGTTGAAACCATTGTTATGTAAACAAAACTGTCACAGCGATTTGTCAACAAAATATTGCTACTCGCGTAGCAAGATCAAATATTTTAGTCTGAATATGATTTTCAGAGTATTTATCAATGCTTACAACTTTTCCTATGTTTAATGTCAAGTTTTGATTAAACTGTGGTGTCTTAATTGACTAATTGGACTTTTATCAGTAATTCCACTGTAACAGTAATGTTTACATAAAAAAAAAAATATTGGAGTCAATAATAATGAAAATAAGAACAAAGTCAATCTATTTTATCATGTACTTCTTGATGAGAGTTGTTTTACAGACTTTTATCAAATTTATGTTAATATTTGTGAAGTAACACATACTCTATGCCATCAATGTCGTTTTTCGATTGATCTATGAGCGTATACATGTCTCAGTGGGCAAAATACATACATGTACATACTGTATTATTCCATGAAGTGGAATAATATTAAGAATGTTATTATCCGGTGTGACTTACAACTACAACAATAAAACTTTATTTTCAACTATCTACTATTAATCCATCTCAGCAAAATAACTTGATAAAATAGGATTTTCCGTTGGTTGATGGGCCGAAATTAAATTGGCCGAAATTGGCAACAATCAAGAGAACTTTCAGAAAATACACCTCAATTTCAATTTTCTTCAATGATCAAGACAATACTTCTTGTTTGGCTACTATTAACATTTAGAATGACACGAAATCGTCTGAATAATTAGCAACACATAGAGAGTTGAATTTGAAGCGATGGTCCCTGACGGGTATAGCAATCGATCTCCGGTAAAATTATTAACACCGGATGTAAATAAATACCCTGATCATATTAGTATGAAGCAGTCAAAATGTTAATAGGGTTGTATTTGGGTAACTCATTTGATTTATTCCCAATCAAATTATCCATGTTCATCATCCCCGTTGATCAGTTTGATTCATTTGTTTTCTCTGTAACCACACGTTGTCATGGACATTTTTCCGAAAATTGGCCAAATGAAAAACACGGCATACATTTTGGGCGTTCAGTCGAGCATTACAAAAAAATTAATACGACTGAAAAGCAATGACATAATTATAGTAGTCTTCATAAGGAACAGAAACACGCATTATTATCATCAACTACTTTGTCAAATGTTTCCAGCATTGAGTTGTTTTTTCATTAAGATTCTACTGGAATTCTCGTTCGCGCTTCCGCGTCATCCAGTGACGTAAATGTCGCGTATAAATCTATTTGTGACTGTTATCTTGACAGGCAGCGTTTGTGTGACAGCTTGTTTTTAAAATCGTGCATTTTTTCAAGCTAGTAACCGACATGTGGTTAGTTATTTTTGTAATTAAATTTAGCGAGAAGCAACTGCGCAAGCTCGACTGCTCGTTCTAATTCAACGACTTCCGTCCTGCTGTAGATATCCACCACTAGACGTGAGTCAAGTGATGCCATTACATACTTTGATTATTACCTGTATTTGTTACTTATAAAACTTGACATTAATATTTCACTGGTTGTTTCCTTACTTGCTTTGATCAGGCTGTACAATACTGAACAAGTATAAACAAGGTCACAGACAAACCATAACAGAGTGCAATACTACTGAAATCATGCAGAAATCATGAAAGTGTAAATGAAGCTCGGGTTACAATTAAAATCCATGACAGGTACTGACCTTGATATGACAGGCACCAATCAGTTGGTGCCTGTCATAGTGACAGGCACACTCCGGGGAATTTTAAGAAATTATTAACAGGCTTGGTGCGTCATGTGGGGCGACATTTAGACTCGCCCATTTTTCTTGGCAGTACCACTACGAGGTGAATCGGCCACAGCAGCATCTATGCAGATAGATCTCAACCAAAACAATTCCCACATTTCATTGAAATCGAAGTTTGTAATTATATACGGATATATAAAGTCCGTTAATGTGTCGCAAGCAATATACAAGCTGTATATACAATGGTAGCAGACCGACCCAAGTATCAGAGTAGTAATGCCCTCAATATGGAGACCCAAAAGATGGAACTGAGTAAGCATGAAGACTAGGGGAATCTGTGTTTGTCTGAATATTTAATGATGAGTTTGTTAATACTCATCGGGATTGGTCCTGCTGTTATGGTCATACCGCATGACCATATTTGGGGAGCCGACTTCATTGTGTGATAGTCATGGTTGGGCGTACACGCGATATTCTCATGAGGGAACCGAGTCTGACATTCGGATCTGTTGATATTCGGGTCAGCATCTCAATGATATGAGTATTTACATTACATATGTATGGTCCATGAATCAAATGGTGGTATGGGGATAGAGGTATGATTATGGCACATATTTCACATGAACACAATTTAATTTTAATTTAAAAAAAAGGGGCCTGTTTCAGCTAATCCAATATATTACAACCGCCATACAGGGCTTTCCCCACAGCATAACATCACTGCCCATCATGTTACATTATATATGTATGGTCCATGAATCTTTCCCCACAGCATAACATCACTGCCCATCATGTTACATTATATATGTATGGTCCATGAATCTTTCCCCACAGCATAACATCACTGGCCATCATGTTACATTATATATGTATGGTCCATGAATCTTTCCCCACAGCATAACATCACTGCCCATCATACAGGGCTTTCCCCACAGCATAACATCACTGCCCATCATACAGGGCTTTCCCCACAGCATAACATCACTGCCCATCATACAGGGCTTTCCCCACAGCATAACATCACTGCCCATCATACAGGGCTTTCCCCACAGCATAACATCACTGCCCATCATACAGGGCTTTCCCCACAGCATAACATCACTGCCCATCATACAGGGCTTTCCCCACAGCATAACATCACTGCCCGCCATACAGGGCTTTCCCCACAGCATAACATCACTGCCCATCATACAGGGCTTTCCCCACAGCATAACATCACCGCCATACAGGGCTTTCCCCACAGCATAACATCACCGCAATACAGGGCTTTCCCACAGCATAACATCACTGCCCATCATACAGGGCTTTCCCCACAGCATAACATCACTGCCCATCATACAGGGCTTTCCCACAGCATAACATCACTGCCCATCATACAGGGCTTTCCCCACAGCATAACATCACTGCCCATCATACAGGGCTTTCCCCACAGCATAACATCACTGCCCATCATACAGGGCTTTCCCCACAGCATAACATCACCGCCATACAGGGCTTTCCCCACAGCATAACATCACTGCCCGCCATACAGGGCTTTCCCCACAGCATAACATCACTGCCCATCATACAGGGCTTTCCCCACAGCATAACATCACCGCCATACAGGGCTTTCCCCACAGCATAACATCACCGCCATACAGGGCTTTCCCCACAGCATAACATCACTGCCCATCATACAGGGCTTTCCCCACAGCATAACATCACCGCCATACAGGGCTTTCCCCACAGCATAACATCACTGCCCATCATACATGGCTTTCCCCACAGCATAACATCACTGCCCATCATACAGGGCTTTCCCCACAGCATAACATCACTGCCCATCATACAGGGCTTTCCCCACAGCATAACATCACTGCCCCATCATACAGGGCTTTCCCCACAGCATAACATCACTGCCCATCATACAGGGCTTTCCCCACAGCATAAAATCACCGCCATACAGGGCTTTCCCCACAGCATAACATCACTGCCCGCCATACAGGGCTTTCCCCACAGCATAACATCACTGCCCATCATACAGGGCTTTCCCCAAAGCATAACATCACCGCCATACAGGGCTTTCCCCACAGCATAACATCACCGCCATACAGGGCTTTCCCCACAGCATAACATCACTGCCCGCCATACAGGGCTTTCCCCACAGCATAACATCACCGCCATACAGGGCTTTCCCCACAGCATAACATCACTGCCCGCCATACAGGGCTTTCCCCACAGCATAACATCACTGCCCGCCATACAGGGCTTTCCCCACAGCATAACATCACTGCCCATCATACAGGGCTTTCCCCACAGCATAACATCACCGCCATACAGGGCTTTCCCCACAGCATAACATCACTGCCCGCCATACAGGGCTTTCCCCACAGCATAACATCACTGCCCATCATACAGGGCTTTCCCCACAGCATAACATCACCGCCATACAGGGCTTTCCCCACAGCATAACATCACCGCCATACAGGGCTTTCCCCACAGCATAACATCACTGCCCATCATACAGGGCTTTCCCCACAGCATAACATCACCGCCATACAGGGCTTTCCCCACAGCATAACATCACCGCCATACAGGGTTTTCCCCACAGCATAACATCACCGCCATACAGGGCTTTCCCCACAGCATAACATCACTGCCCATCATACAGGGCTTTCCCCACAGCATAACATCACTGCCATACAGGGCTTTCCCCACAGCATAACATCACCGCCATACAGGGCTTTCCCCACAGCATAACATCACCGCCATACAGGGCTTTCCCCACATCATAACATCACCGCCATACAGGGCTTTCCCCACAGCATAACATCACCGCCATACAGGGCTTTCCCCACAGCATAACATCACTGCCCATCATACAGGGCTTTCCCCACAGCATAACATCACCACCATACAGGGCTTTCCCCACAGCATAACATCACCGCCATACAGGGCTTTCCCCACAGCATACCATCACTGCCATACAGGGCTTTCCCCACAGCATAACATCACCGCCATACAGGGCTTTCCCCACAGCATAACATCACTGCCCATCATACAGGGCTTTCCCCACAGCATAACATCACCGCCATACAGGGCTTTCCCCACAGCATAACATCACCGCCATACAGGGCTTTCCCCACAGCATAACATCACCGCCATACAGGGCTTTCCCCACAGCATAACATCACCGCCATACAGGGCTTTCCCCACAGCATAACATCACTGCCCATCATGTTTTGCATTAACAATTCTAAGAGACTATCTTCTGAAAGACTCATGCTGAGTCGGCATGATTTGTGGTTGGCTGACACTGTCTTAACAACTTTTTGAAGGTATAAATCAGATTAACAATTATATGTTTCAGATATGTAGCTTTGTAGTCTGGGTTCAATCAGAATGGTGTTACCTTAACAACTCAACAAACCTGTGAATGGAAATGATCTTCCATAACTTCCATTGGATCTCTTCCTGAACAACATCCACCTCCTCCTCCGCCTTTCTTCTTTCTCTTTTCAGACATCCTTCCTCTACTGAAGCTTCCTTCCATACTGTTAGCCATTTATATTTTTGAGATGTCTGCCTGTCAATGAAATGAAAATTCCTAAAAATATAGAAACTAAGGGCCGATCCTCAAGTAAAAAATTCCCCAACATTTCCAGGGAGGTCTGGAAAATATTTGCAGACACGAGGCCCAAAAACTTTGTTTCCAACCTTAATGTACCCACCACCCCCATACTTGCAAAACATAAATGTTTTTTTTTGCCAATTTAGACCCACTCGCCTTATCCGATATTTGACACTTTTTGAAACTGTTATACTAATTTTTGTATTAGGAATACCATTAGGAATACCATTCCAAATGTATTCCTTCCGCTATCAATTTTAAAAGTCACTAAATATTAATTATTTTTGGCCTCGTGTCTGCAAAATTTTTCTAGACCCACCCTATGTTATCTGGTGATATTGTTGTACAATCCATGCAGTGTTAAAACCAGGTTAATTCCAGGTCCATTCCGTGGGTGTGAAATGGTATTGTATTTGTGTACAGTGTAGTAATGTGGTGATTGGTCAGAGTTACAGAGCCAGTCAGCATGCTAGAAACTATGGTTTGATGTCTGGGAGGATGGAATGGTGGTGACTGATCAGAGTTACAGAGCCAGTCAGTATGCTAGAAAGGATGGGATGGCACTGTTTGTTTCAATTAATGGCGAATTCTATGGATATTAATTCAATCAGAATTATAGGTCATGTAGACCGTGTTTATATGCAGACATCTCTCAATGTGTAAATACATGTATGGCTGTTTATTCTATTTGTATGAATTAACAGTGAAATGAAATATGGAATATCTGGATATTTGAGCATTTGGATAACTAGAAAGGAAAATCTGGAAAAAACGATTGAATACTCCATTGAATGTCCTCATAGTAGTGAACATCCATACCAAATTTCATTGAGATTCATCAACCAGAGATAGAGATATCTGCTCGGACGGACACAGAAACAACATTTCCAGATAAACAAAGATGAATAACTCTAGAACGAAAAATCTGGAAAAAATGAGTTAACACTCTGTTGAATGCCTTGTAGTACTGAACATCCATACCAAATTTCATTCAGATCCGACAACTGGTGTTTGAAATATCTGCCCGGATGGAAATGGGAAGGCATTCCAGGACCCTGTGCAGCCCGTGGTCCAGTGGTTTATTATATATAATATGACCATACGCTAGCGTAATAACGAACCACAGCTAAACCACACGCATAAGCTAGGATATATCTGTGCCTTTTTTAATCTTATAAAAATAACTTAATAGATGCCCATCAAATAAGTTTTGTGTGTGATATCGTATGTGATTATGATTAATTTCACTCCAGACATACACAAGGATTCATCGAAAGAGTTGCAATGGTCCTATAGCTAGCAATTTCGTGTATATATTAGGTTAATCAAACATCTGGTCTGTCATTGAGAAATCAGAGATTCAAATGAAAACAAACTACGAGCTGTCATCTCAGACTTAAAACCTAAATTAAAATTTTTAAAAGCCGTTCCTTTTGTACAAATTATTACAGGATATAAACTGCCAACATCAAAATAAAAGTATTAAAAAATCAAGACTGTTGGTTGTTGTTGAGAGGGGAGTATTTTACTGAAATTAACCATTATATTATTGACGCTGTGTGTGCAATCCGATTGAGATGTGTGCTATACGATGAAGCTTGTCGATTTCATCATGTTGATTTCAACGAAACTCGACGAACAACGTCATCATGTAGCTTTCACCATCGTCAGAATTCGCGATAAGCTGAATGCATCTTCTGCACTTTTGCATGCATCACAAATTTCAATTTCGATTTCAGTATTGTCTCCCGCCCAGCCAGAGTGATTGAGATTTTCTCATTTCAGGCACGATTAATATTTTAGGCAACTCCAATGCAAATATCTGACTGTCTGTAATATGTCATAATTATGTTCTCAATAAAATGTAAACCGCCGCTACAAATGAACTTCACTGTGCATAATTCCGAAAGTAACTCCCCTCATTTTAGAACGCTGGTAACTGACAGACACACATGTTATTTCTGATTACGACATTAATGCGTCTGATCGATACCCCTCCCTCACTTATTGGGGAAGGGGCATGTCGCCAAAGAGGAGAAGACTTCATATAAGCCCTTGGGCTTGTTGTCTGATCCTCATTTCCATACATTATCTCTTCTATTTTGCATATTTGTATCATCTGTATATTATGTTATGTTGGATTTGGAAATAAAAATATGTTTACACTAATGCTTTAAGCCCACCATCTACTGTGCGACAAAAGTGGTCGCAAAAATTCAAAATACCAGCATCGTATTAGATAATACCTGTAATTGGTGACGTCACAAAATCAGATACAGTAATGCCCTAATTAATCGACTCCATAACAACAGAAGAATTATGGGTAACTTTTCAGGATTTAGTTGGAAATATGGCTTGTCGATTAATTAGGGCATTACTGTATAGTCTATATACGACCCAAAGCGTCCGGCTTTGGTTCGTAATTAACAGCATGTTGGAATCGTTGATGCTGTCAACACAGCGGGCTGAGATCTCATCCAGCTGTGGCTCTGCCGCTGTCAGAGACGACCGATTGTCGGACTGCACATGGTATGTGCATAGATGGAATGAACCGGACACACGGAAGCAGGTCCCAAATGGGAAGTGGCCACAGAACTTCGATCGCTGCTCTCTCCATGGAAGAGGTATTCTGTTGTCTTCCCGATTCAGTAGTTTGATTGTGGTAAATGTATGTGCGCCACAGATTGCGTGGCACGTTTGAAGTTTTCGAGTGCCATTGTGGAAGCTGAATTAAATAATAATTATCAGAGAGGTTCTGTTATGAAAGATAATATAATTTTAGCTTAAACAAAAACAATCAATTAATCAACCATAGCATTAAGCTGCTCGACCCAACCGAAACTGTCACCACTGTGAAGGCAACCTCGGATGTGATGAACTCGGACATGCATTGAACGCTTCCAAATCCAGGTGATGAAATGACAGTGGGCCCTCATCTCCTTGAGGCACTGTCCGTCGAGGATGGAGAAGAAAGGCAAGCATCCCGACTAGGTTTCCATGGTTCTATGTGGAAAAAATTTTAGTGCCTCGATATTTAAGTGATAATCCTGTGGAGGTTCTGGCATAGTAGTCGAAGAAGGCCAAGACCACACTTGAAATAGAGAGGAGAATGCAGGCGGATAACGGGGATACTTGTGCTTGCCCCAAAACCTGGAGTGATGGAAGCCGGAAAGGAACAAATGGAATACAGACCATAGTCGGTGAAGTAAATTCCCCTGGAATGAATGTTGTGGGCTAGGCTTGTCACAAAAACCAAAAAATTGGACCATATAACTCCTATACTGGATAAACTGCATTGACTTCCGGTCAAGGAATGAGTTCATTTTAAAACAATTTCAATCATCCACCTGTACAAGTGTTTGAATGGCTTGGCACCATCTTACCTATCCGATATCGTTGTACGTTATCAATCACCCAGACCACTTAGGTCTGCAAAGTCGAACTTGTTAATACATAATCCTGGCAAACTAGTAACATAAGTTGACCGCGCATTTTCCATGGCCAGTCACAGGCTCTGGAATTTATTGACAAACTTAAAGCTCCGCAAAATGTCAATAATTCAACCGCAGATGCCGATTCGTCACGATGTATTCTGTTTGCATGGTAACATGTTAGTTGTATGATACATATTATTTTTGTGTGAAGCCCGAGAGCACATATTGTAGATCCATGGCTATAAACTGTATTATTATTATTAATAGAGGCGGTGGCAGGTGATTGAACTGCGATTAGCAGGCAATGTGTTGACAGGACCAGGACTTGCCAGCTACAGGACCCAACAGGGTAGCCATGACAAGAAACTGGCATGTGCCTAAATGGAACAAACCCGGTCACGCCGGAAGTAGGTCCAGATGAATGTGCCACGGAACTTCCATCACCTGCCCTTCTCTGCAGAGGCTACAGAGACCGCAACTTCGAGCATAGAGGAGGCACGCCCACCAACAACCTCCAAGCCCACAAGGCAGTACAGAGGAGGCAGAAGAAGTTTGTCATGTCACAGGGAAAAAATGAACATTTATGAAGTTTTGTCATTGTAAAAGAATTTAATCATCTTTTGGAGATATGACTTAGCTATTTTGGCCATTCATCCAAATTGTAATCAATATCAAACCTCATGCTGGCCTCATATGACCAATAAAGGAATTGATTGGCTGTGCCAACTGCCCTAACTTGTATCTGGCACCCTGGAGTAGAAATGTTGGTACAATATTCTTTCAATTTGATTGTGATAGGTTTTACACTTCCAAATATTGCACACTGGTGCATAGTAGACAAGTCGAAACCACAGGTCACCGAGTGCGAACCACGGGCTCAAAATCTTACGAGAATCCTAAAGTATTATTCTGAGTGTGATGCTAGGAAAAAAAGCGGTGGTTAATCTTGCATTGTCTGAGACTGGCATTCGCATTTTTTGTGGAGTCAAATTACTATACTCATATCGACAAGATGGAATCTGAATGTCAGACTGAGTTAAACGCAGTCCTTTAAACTTCAATATGGTCACAATGTACCTCCAATGTGTTATAAATGCAACAACCACCTTGCATTGATGATTCGAACGTGTTGTAAACGGATGAGGACAGCATTACAAGGGACACTTATTTTGAGAATATGTGTAGTACGTTTTATTTAAATCGCAATATATTGTGGTTGGATCAGGTCCTTTTTTCTGGCCTTTCCGGTGATTTTCTGTGGGATTGGTAGCTGTCATATAACATCAATAAAACAATGATGGTTGCTAATCATGTCGACAGAAATCACCATATAAAAATGGGAATCGCGATAATTTTCCACTCACAAAAAAAGTCCTGCTGCTATGAGCTAAATGAAGATGATGTATTGTCATGTTCTCACTCAAAACCCGCAAATATGACGTCACGATGTTCTTAAGTCAGTTATTGAATCGTCACATGTCCTTTTTTCTGGCCTTTCCGGTGATTTGCTGTGGGATTGGTAGGTGTCATATAACATCAATAAAACAATATATATTATTGCCAGGTATATACATGAATGGAAAACAACTGAAGAGGGTGTCGTATAAGAAGGTCCTCGGGGTCATAATTGATGAAAAACTGAAGTTCGATGAACAAGTACAGAATGTGAAGATCAAGGCATCAAAGGCTCTGAACATCTTGAGTAAATTTAACAAAGCCAATATAAAGGTGTTTCTACAGCTTTACCAGACATTTATCAGGCCAATGTTAGAGTATGCATATCCGGCTTGGATGACAACAAAAGAGACTCATCTTA
The DNA here is from genome assembly GCA_032622095.1 of Siphonodentalium dalli. Classification (NCBI taxonomy): domain Eukaryota; kingdom Metazoa; phylum Mollusca; class Scaphopoda; order Gadilida; family Siphonodentaliidae; genus Siphonodentalium; species Siphonodentalium dalli. The sequence continues at coordinate 9,910,042 of CP136065.1, forward strand.
ATTCACTGGAAGATGTTCACCGATCAGCCCTTCTGACTGCAAGCGGAGCTATGGTGTGAACACCAACTGAGACCCTGGAAGTCATCACAGCAACAACACCATTGAGATTTAGGCAGCACGAGAGTTTAATAGAGTGAAACAGACTAAAGATGGATCGTTGCTAAGGAGAATGTTGGACGAGGCAGTTGTGAAACAAGGAGGCTCTCAAATGAAGCAAATGTATGCTGCGGCGAGATACATGCTTGGTACGACAGAATTCAATCTGGAGCCACAGCCAAAGTACGAGAAAGACATGTTCCTGTGCAGAGTTGTTGTCATAACTAGTCCAAAGTCTGACATCGAATTGGGTAATGCAGCAACTCGTTCAAAATCTCAGAAGGAAGCAGCCCGGGAAGACATCACCAAATACCTGAATGGAAGTGATCAGAACAACATCATGGTCTTCACTGACAGGTCATCACTAGGAAATCCAGGTCCAACTGGTGCAGCTGCTGTTATATACCTAGATGGCCTCAATTCAGAACCAGTTATCCTGAAAGAATCAGTTAGCAAGGATAGTAATAACTACCATGGCGAGATACGAGGTCTGCTACTTGCCATTAACTTCATTGAGAAATGGATCACATCCAGAGGAGTTAGAAACAGCTGCATCATTTGTGATTGCCAATCAGCTATAGACGCAGTGACTGGTAACAGGCTTCCTGACAAATATTTCCAAACCATAACAGAGTGCCGCAGGAAACTCAACACTATCAACAGCAGTGGAGCAGAGGTACATATTAAATGGGTTGGAGGCCATATTAATATCAAGGGAAATGATGTAGCTGATGGTGCGGCCAAAGAGGCAGCACATGAATCAGAGATGATCGACTCGGACTTAAAAGAGACCAACAATACAGTAACAGATTTGAAGAAGGCCATGCAGAAAAATATAATGATGAAATGGCAGTTTCAATGGTCAAATCTGCAAAAGGCACGTCACACGGAAGAGCTATTCCCCAATATAGTGGAGGCGGTAAAATATGTAAAGAACCATATCAAATAAAACTAAATTAAAACTAAAAAAATTTGACTTTATCTGAAATTAGCTTAATTAATTGTTATTATACATTTAAAATTTTTGGAAATGTTTTGTGTAGCTATCATTTAAGCAAGACAATTATCAAGTTACAGTAATACTAATAGTTACTTTTTTAACTAAATGAAAGTAGTATTATTTCCTAGACTGCAGCTTGGAAGATACGTTTGTACAGTCTGAATCATGATGCATGTAACTTTTTAAGTTTAATTTGGTCACGGCTGTAATGTGGGTGTCCGCTAAAATAAACAATAAGGACTAACTAACAAAGGAGTTGCAAAAGCTTTTATTAATTAATGGCCTCCCTTAATTAATGCCAACATCACTGGTATAATCCGATTAAAGCAATAAAATTGACATTATTTTATTTACGGAAGTCGGTCTCTTAAAAAAGTCTGACGCGGTCTCTTCAAAAAGTCCGACGCGTTACCGAAACGAACTTCCGAAGCGCCTGGTACATACTCTGATAATGTCGTAATTGTTTTATATCTGAAAAGCGCGACGGCAGTCTTTTAAGTTAATTAAAACATTTATTTGTGAGACTCACGATGGTCAGTAACAACACAGATGCGAACATCTCATCGTGTTTTCAGCGTGTCAAAACATTCGTGATTAACATTCATTACCGCAAAGTGAACAAAGGCGACGGAATAACAACACAAAACAATAGGTCATATTTTAAACACTTGGGTCTTTGGCTCTGCATCGTCTGTTTCTTTTTGGGATGGCCGCCACAATTCATCTATATACGGACATGTCCAGACATGTCCGGAAAAAAAAACTAGAAAAAAAATTAAGAAAAAAATTCACCCTAAAATTGAAGGCGACTTCGATTTCGACTTAGAGCGACGATAGGGCGAAGTCAGCGACAGTAAGGCGACAATCTCGCCCGAGTTGCCTTGTGAGCTGAGGCCTGTCATAAAGGATACCACCACAAGCTGTGAATGCGGTAACAAGGTAACAGTGTGCCATTTCATTCTGGACTGTCCATTGTACTCTGACGAAAGGGAAGAAATGATAAATGAGATCGAGATGGGGTTCGTTCAGACTGAAGTAGAGGTTGATAAAAGAATGATTAATGCCAGATGACTGATTGGAGATAGCTCTTATTTAAATATGACTATGCAGCAAATTATCCAGAAGGCAGTCCATGGCTTCCTTTCGGCTACGTTGAAAAGAATTTGAAAATCCGACCTTTCCGTTATGAAGTAGAGAGTATTAGTACTTGCAGTTATAATACCTGAGGGAACAAAGCACTTGAGTCCTTATTCAACGGATAGTGAATGTTCAGCGGAATTCAACAACAACAACAACAATATATATATCTTTATGAGCTAAATGAAGATGATGTATTGTCCAGTCCTACTAAACAACGAACACAAACAAACACAAACGAACATAAACGAACACAGGTCTAAAAAGAGGAATAGAAGGGTGAAAATTGGTTTGTGGGTGCGTGTGGGTCCATTATATGTGTATGTGGTGTTATTTCCAACTTTGATGACTTATTTTTCGAGTTATAAGCATTATTTGAATGCAAAGCTACTAAACAACGAACACAAATGAACATGAGATTAGCCGTATTGCAAAGGTGTTAATAAACTACCGTCATCTCTAGACTCTATGGCTTACATACTCTGTCTCTTTGTCACTGAATTGTTTTGACTTAGTTATTTTGTCTTATTATGACTTCGTTTAACTTCCCTGGCATCACACTGCTCTTTCAGTAGAGCTTCGGGTACTAGAATCAAAGTTTGTTTTACATACAATCGAATATTTATATATTATCTTACATTAGAGGTAGCAAACTCAGCCCCGGCGGAACGATGGGCAGAGTTTGTTCTCCTCGAAGTCAGTCAGTGGATGAAAATGGCTCCATCAAAATGTTGCATTATTTAAATCAAGTAATGCACTTATTTGATATGAATCAAAGAAGTCTATGTTATTTTATCACATGATTAGCACTATTTTCCTATGTAATATTCGAGCATAATAGACAAGTGTAATATCGTCGCGTGCAATGACGTCACGCTGCTCTGTCTGTTAATTATTGTTCTTTTCGATAAAATTTAAGCGATTATACGACCATGTGATGAAAAGTATCTCAAACTCTATTTTATACCTAATTTATCAACATCGTCCACTAAATTCTATTTGAGCTTCAGTAAACCTCGGCTCAAATTGAATTTAGTGAACTCGGTTGATAAATTCCGTATAAAATAGAAACTCATGTGAGATCCTCTATGTATATTTGCATACTATATATGCTAACTTTGTCGTTTATTGGTGATTGTCTGTATTTCGTCATAAATGATTTTGTTTTCTATTGTTACCAAGCTGCTCTCGCTATGAAAACTTTTCCATCTTATAGACAGTTTGATCACTGTCTGTTTTAATTACGATTGAGATTTTCCTTAAGATGCCTGTTACATAGCATATGCGTGTATCAGGAAAGCAAGCAGAAATAGCATTTACCAGAGTGATCTCCGAGACAGAGAAAATATATATAGTCATCTCAGAGACTGACAACAATGACTCACTCACATTCACTCAAATGTTTTGTTAGCTATGCATTAAAACTAGAGCTGGGACGGTTATGTGTTTTTCGTGACCGGTTATGAACGGCAAAAAACCGCGATTAACCGGTTAACCACATATTATAGGTACTATTATGGGTGGGTAAGCCCAGTATGCAGAACGGCGATGATTGTGTACGTTGTAAACATGCGTATGGAACGGTTAATAGCGCACATAAATAGCACAAAGTTCAAACAACAAAGTTCAGAAGACGACAAGTCCATCGTCGTCGAAACCATCGAACTCCAGGTCGTCGTCAGAATCTTCCTCGAAGAAGAAAAAATTTATGAATTTCGCGGTAATCGACGAAACGTATTATGTACGTTCTGCAACAAGAACAATAACTCTATAAATTCGAGGTGGATTAATATTCGAATGGAAAAACTCATTATCTGATACTATTTTAAATGTAATGGTTCAAAAATGATTTAATATAAATATTAGCTGCTCTGATATATATATTGCCTCATGTTAAAATGAAATAATCCAAGATTAATTAACGGAAATTGAGCCACAAAGATTGTAAACGAATTAACACCAGAGAACGTGGCAACTTTTAAAAGTATATCATAGAAAGCAGGACTGCTCGTGGAAATTATTGGGGTCAATTTATATTTTCTTGGGATCAATTTGAAAACACAATAGTTGTGTAATGAGTTCACACCCAAATTTAGTTGGAGTAATGCTAATTAAATGCTAATTAATCAAGCCTACCTCCGGGGACACAGTAACGATGTCAGTGTCACGGCTTGCAAATTCGTCGAGGGTCATAAGTTGTGCCATGTGGACGGTAACTGTCTAGAACACGCTGTCTGCGTACATCGTCGTCATTTTCTATGCTTCATATCAACGTTGAATTGTCTAGCGGTTTTTGAACAGTCTCTACCATTAGCACGATGCCACTGTGATGTAGTCGTTGATAACAAAAACAATTATCTTCCTGATGATAATACTGAATACGAGTTATAGCTGACCATCACAGTGATCATACACTATAATAGTGATGTTACGGTTAACCGACCACGGCAAATCCGTGACCGGTCACGGCCATAGTTCACTGGGGGTAAGCTGCTCCGTGGGAAGCGGTTCGCTTGTGATAAAAGCTCCAGTGCGCAGTTTACAATGCGACGGTGCGTCTGTGATTATTTTGTGAAAAAGGAAACTGAAGTATTCAAAATGGTACGTATTATCTCTATAAACAGCATTATTCTATGGAACGTCGGTCACAAATGACCAACATGCTTCAACTGTGATTTATATATCGCATTTATTCGAACACATTTCCATACCATGCAGAAGCAGCTGATTTATCACTTCAAAACCCGATTGTGTAACGAGAAAATTCTTAATAACATGATATTTTGTGTATGAAAACGAAATAATCTGAATAATGTCCCGTATCAATTGCTATAACAAACACCTCCGCCGTGCGATTGTTGTTGGCGTTGGTGTCTCAAACAACTAAATACTGAGAAAAATGCATTTTAACACCACCACGTGGACGCTCCAGTTCGTATTTCGATAAGCGCCAGCGCGTAGACCGCCGGGACTGGAGGGCTCCAGTGCGCATTTAAAAAGAGATTTAGGGAATTGCAGAGGTGAAAACGATCGAAACAAGTTCGTATTTATTATTTCAATCACATTGGCATTATTGGAGCCTAAAACATGACAATTATCGTGTGGTGTTTCCGGAATTATCAGTTATATACCAATAGTATATCCTATTATATACTCCAATCGATATGTATTTGAATGTACATGCAGTCCTGTGTGATTCACATGTTATTGTACGGATATAATTAAAACTATTCGTTTGTTGTCAGCCTAATTGATTTCGAATAGTGGGTTGATCATGTATGCATATTACGATGTGGGAGATTGACCATGGCATGCATGTATTCGCATAATTAATCTTGCAAAATAATTGTTGACATGCGGCTTGTGTAAGTCATAACACAATATGGATGTGCCATTATATATAAATGGCACGAAAACGGCATGCATGACCTATTAAAGGCAGACAATCCGATCAGGTGGTCCCCGTATAATCAGATTCCAACAACAATAACAACAACAACATTTTTCAAAAGACGCTTTAGTTATTAAAATCAACTAATTGCAAAAAATAATGCCAAATACATGCAATTATGGATGCATTTTAATATCTTTTCAGAAAGGTCCATTAAGATCATTGAATCCTCCATTGACCCTTCCATACCCGCATACATCTGAAATGACAATAATGAAATAATAAGCGCAAGATAATCAGGTATAATTGTGGGTAGAGTGTCTTCATTGCGGGTGGGCAATATTGGGCAAATCAATTTGCAATACAGGGGTCCAGGAATTATTTGTTTTAATTTATCATATTATTTTCTCAAAATACTATAATAAATTAAAAACATATATATTCCCTGACCCCTGTGATTTGCACTCCACCCGGAGTTGAAAGACATTTATATTTACAACATATATTTCAGATACTTTCAAATATATGGGGGTATATCGTTGGAGTTCCAACCAGTTGCAAACCTGTTTCAGGTAACAGTCAGAATATTCAACCTCAAGAGTGTGCAAAATAAAAGGAAAGTCTTAAGTTGAGATAAAAATGTGCTCCAAAGTGGGGGATACAGTTGGAAATTCGAAGTTTGACACCCACCCAAACCAAGACCCTCTAGTCACGTCCCTGACACTCCCAATCGTGCATCAAGGTGTGAGCTTTCACTGAAGCAACATAGCGATACCAGTTCAACGTATTCCCAACTAAAATAAATGTCTAATAATCATAATTACGAATCCATATCACCATTATACATATGGTGTTATGGTTCTGCGAAGAATGCACTGCAAATGATATGAATATAATTATTATATTATAGTAATTATATATACTAATGTCTAATTATCGTAATTACATTCGTATCATTTGTATTACATTCTTAATTGTCTTAATTACATTCGTATTCGGATATTTATGCTATAAATGATATATAATATATTAAATTACAACATAAAACACAAGCTAATTGAAGAAAATGACACTGAGGAAAGCACACACCACCTTCTGTAGTTTTCGGTTGTCAGAATGTTGATTATCCTGCCAAAATAAGTCAATTACGATTCCATGACACCTACGCACTGGCGCTTTATTTCATCACAAGCGCACACGATGTGTAACCTGTTATCGCAATGGCACTGGGGCTTTTTGTCATGATTTGAAAGCTTTCTGGCATTGATTTAAATGAGCAGAATACATCGACACTGATTGGGGATTACTAGATGACGTATTAGCTTTATTGTTCAATATTGTTCACGCTCAAATAAGCTTTTAAATACGGTCTATTCACCCGGTTACTTTCGGTAGTTTCCCATAGTAAATGCATAGGGAATACTTTTCAGCAATGCTAAACTGGGAAAAGGAGGGTATTGTGAGCAAAGATGTGACAAAACGTCCCTGATTTTGTTATAAATGTTATCGTAGAAGGGAGCAGCAGTGGAAATTCTTTTCTATTCCTTACCTTCAATCTGTGTTCTTTGAATGTTGTAAATAAAATAACTTCTTCTGACCGGATGCGCATTGGAGCTTCGCTCATGCGCACTGGAGCTTTTATCACAAGCGAACCGCTTCCCATGGAGCAGCTTACCCCCAGTGTAGTTGGTGGTTAACCGGTTAACCGCATAACCGTCCCAGCTCTAATTAAAACGCCGACCTCTGATGTTTCCCCGTCTTTTTATTGCCATCAGTGATAAAATTGACAATCATCTTGCAGTAAAAACAAGGAGACAGAGTAAGCCGTTGATAATTAACACCTGCATGTGTAGTGAATTTCGGTATTGTAATATTCCGTCGTGGACGATAAAATAAACACCGTTTGACCTGGTCTGAAGGCGGTCAAAGTGCGTCACATTTGACCCCAGTAAACATCTGTGGGACAGCCAATCATCGCATCTGGAACGTGTACGATTCGGCCAATTCCGGGAAACATCGCGGAGGATCCCCGATGATGACAGAAACACTCGAACCACGACAAAGAACAGTTGAACTGAAAATCTATAAACACTTATGATGATTCGTTATAAATGATGTTGACATGTTCCTGATATTAAATATATGTGAGTAATAATGTTGTTCCATAATATTCATTGTAGTAGATAAAACCCATTCCCAACTTTACTACAAATGGCGTATTCGCTTCAAAACGGACGGCGGGGTAGCCATTTTGGTCAACTCACGTGGCGCGCGATTCAACTTCGTAAGACGCTAAAAACAGCGTCAAGCGGAATTGTTGGCTGCGGTGTTGATTAAAAGTAGTGACAACCATATAAATGTAATTTTTGTGATAATTTTTGTTTGCCATTTTTGTCCAATTTTTGCTATCAACTGTATTGATTCTTGATATTGCCAATTAATTTATATTCCATGTCAAATTATTGCCATATTTTGCATTAAATTCCATTTTTGATAGATTATTTGCATATTTTTGATAATATCCATATTTTTGTCCAATTTTGCATTGGTATTGCCCATTATAATTATTTTGCTATATAATTAATTGCCAATTTTTTGAGATTATTGTCCATTTTTGATAATTTTTTGCATTTTTGTCAATTTTTGCCAAAATTTTGATATATTCTGTCCTATTTTGCTGTCAATTGTTTAATTATCCTATATTTTGTCCAATTTTGATGTAATTGATTCTGTTTACCTTGCATAAATTATTTTTGCCTGATTAAATGTCCATTTTTGCTATTTATTAGATAATTGAAATTTTTAATCATTTTTGCTCTGATATTGCCATTTTTTGCCATATATTTTTTTCATATACAATGCCTATTTTCCATTTTTGTATGCCAATCCAGATTTTTACATCCAATTTTGCCATGTTTGTCCTCATTGCATATAAAAAAATTCAAATGTTTCAACTTCAATTTTGCATTTATTTTTTTGCTCAAATGAATGTCAACAACTCCCATTTAAAAGTAACATCAAGCTCATAGGAAGTAAAATACTACTTCAGGGCATTTGTTACATGTATTTATATGCCAATATTAACATATTCCTATGTTCGGTAACATTTTGAGTACAGCTATTCCACAATTTTTGCCATATTAAAGAGGGAGTAGGTGTGGAAGATATTAAAAGACAAATTAAATCAGACTAATGTTCTGCATGACCGATAAGGACTGTAAATAAAATGTGAATGCAGATTCACCTTACCACATGTCCAAACACATGCAAACAATACATAGTCTATAATGTCCATATTACCAGTGAGTTGCAACAGCAACTGTTATGTTATTTATGGTCTATCAAATATTAATTTACCCAAACAGTACCCAATACATCAGTATTTGGAATCAAAAAGTTTGAATAACCAAACTAATCCTTATGCTCAGCAATTGGAATCAAAAAGTTTGAATAACCAAACTAATCTCTATGCTCAACAATTGGAATCAAAAAGTTTGAACAACCAAACTATATATAAACATCTCTATACCCAGAAATTGGAATCAAAAAGTTTGAATAACCAAACTAAACATCCTTATGCTCAGCAATTGGAATCAAAAAGTTTGAACAACCAAACTATATATAAACATCTCTATACTCAGCAATTGGAATCAAAATTACAAACATACTCACAATGCAGTGTGTCAAGTAATAAGATTCTTAATGTCACATATTACAATTCGTTGATGCCAAAGTCATCTACTGAAATTCATAATCAAAAGGTGTTCGCATTCTGTGACACTTCTGTTCTTCAGAGCAGTCACCAGGAACTTAACACTGAAAATAACATTTCACAAACAAATGCTTTACCAAAAGAGCCACAAATGGTTATTTCGCCTACCTGGTCTCAACCTAATTATTTAGCTTTGAATGAAACTGTGGATAATAAAGTTCAAAATATCATCCAGCCTGTATCAGTTATACAAACCTCATCTCCATCCGATACACCTGCTGAAAACATAAATAATTATCAACCATTTATTCCAAATCAGCAGACATCATCTGAAATGAAGGTGCATGACATATCTATGACATATAGTGCTAACCATCATTCCATTCAAAAAGCACCTATTGACTTCAAAATCCCAAAATCACAGAAACCTGTGATCCATGTAGGTAATCCATATGTTTACAAATCAAGCAGTATAAAATGTAAACAACCATGTGATCCTATACCACAAACATTATATTATAATGACAAAGAAGATTGGCTAACATATCAAATAAGATTCGGTCATTTTGCCAATCAGGAAAACCTAAGTGAAATTGAAAGAATTGCCACTCTTCAACAATGTTTGTCTGAATATGCTCTCAAATTATTTAAGACATGTTCCATGAAAAATCCAATCATGACATCAACAGCTATTATGTATGAAATGGAACACATGATGCAAAAGTCTGAAAATACTCGGACAGAATTGGATGATGAAACAAAACCCAAAATTCTGGGAAATAAACCCCGACAATTTCCAATTGATTGGGTAGTAAATAATAACTCTAAAGGTACCCTTGGTGAAATCCCAATTATTGACACAAAAAGCGGAGAGCCACTGATCAAGTATTCTCCACAACATACAAATAAAGGTAGCTTAACTGATTTATACTCAATAAGCGGAGAGAATCCAACCAGAAATTCTCCACAGCATGTAAATTCAGAAAGCTTCAATGAGTCATGTGTTTCCCATCAAAAGTCAGATAACAGTGACAATGCAATATCTGACAAACTCTGTTCATATTCAGAATGTTCAGAAATATGGGAATCTTTTGATATTTTAACTGATGTGTCAGAAACAATCCTCAATGAAAATATTGAGGAAATCGAAATCATATATCCAACTAAAAGTGGTAAAAATGGTGCTCATGAAAATGAAGCAACCAGCATTACCGCAATGACATGTGATAAAATAAGTCTGAAAGAACCAGACATAACCAAACCAGACAATAACAGAAATTATCTGGAGCAAATATGTGAAATATTCCACAATAATACAATAAGTGGATTGATCCAAAATAAAGCCCACACAAATGAAATGAGTCATGGCTACCTGTCAGATGTTGAAACTATAAATTCAGAAGGTAGATGCCTGTCATTGGAAATCCCAAACTTTACTGAAACATTCGGTCATGGTACCGGTACCAGTAACGTCCCCCAAATTGACAAATATCTACCAATGTATAAATCAGAAGCTCAAAGTTTTGTTAATAGTTTCACAAACAAGAGATCTGACAAATTGCCATTGTATGACAGTTCAAATAAAAAGATCAGTCAATTTGCTGATCAGCATGATGATACATCCAAATGTGATGAATGGATGTTCGCTTTAAATTGGAGGAAAAAATAGAGTCAATTAAAGACTGACCAAGTCAGTCGACAATGACTGGAATCCTCATTTCAGATTAAACCAAAAGTGAATAAAATTCAGATCCATTCACATTAAACAAGTGATGAAGCCCATGTCATTGTGTCCCATGTTATATTAAAACCAAAGCGATGAAATAATTTAGTATGGCTACCAATTTACCATATTCAAGTTAACTCATCTCACCCTAACAGTGATAACAGATATATGTGTTATCTATTTCAGTATGAATGGATGTTCCCTAATAGAAGAAAAACAATTAAATGAGTCTATTAAAGAATGTCTCAATTGCCACTGACGTAGAAGGCTTGGTCACCAATCCAGCAGTGGTACATTAGTTGATTTGAAAGACTTGAATCACCAAGTCTGGATCAACAAAATCATGGTGATTGCACAATAATTTGCACAATGATCCTTCTAATGAAATAGGTTCAGACAACTGAACCAGCATTAAAGGGTGCATGTACAAAAAGTTCAATCACTAAATCGCCAATAAGAAATTGTGAATTCTATTATTAGATCTATATTATTCCAACATACTCACATATGGGGACGATTAAAATGAAAGTAAATGTCTGTCGAGACGACACTTTCAAAATATGTGAGGAATATACATAGTGCCAATTTGTAATCCAAACACATGAACATGTATTTTGTACCTGGATATGTAAATTTAACCTGAGAGAGCGGTATAAGCCCATACAAAATATTTCCATAAAATGACTTGAAAAACCAAGTCACCTTTGCCAGTTGTATACCGGTACATTTAAGGTTTGAAATACCAAACCAGATTGTGCATGATCTCGAAAGTTTTGAAAATTCCAAACCAGGTCCCAGTTGAATACATGCCGGTAGTTTATCTAAGATCCAGTATATTTAAGGTTTGAAACACCAAATCAATTTATACTGGATTACTGCGTTAAAAGGTTTGAAAGACCAAACCAATTCAAGCTACATAAAGTATTAAGACTCAAAAGGTTTGAAACTCCAAACCAATTTATATAGAGTATCAAAAGGTTTGAAACACCAAACCAATTTATACAGTGTCATAAAGTTTGAAACACCAAACCAAACTGTATAAAATTGAAGGCTTGAAATACCCAAGCCAGTATCTCTCTTAAATCTTGAATAAATTATAAATTCAAAAAGCAATAGTCAGAGAGCGGTAACCTGGTTATAGTACTGAAGAACTAATCACTGGTTCAAACTATGATCGGAAAACCCGGTAACCCTATTTTTGCGACGTCAGGGTTTTGGCTCATATAGTCATAGTACACTCCACCTATTTTGGCAAGCAAGGTGTTTTCATTCTTTTCAAAATAAAACTGGGTGGTGTGTAGTGAATTTCGGTATTGTAATATTCCGTCGTGGACGATAAAATAAACACCGTTTGACCTGGTCTGAAGGCGGTCAAAGTGCGTCACATTTGACCCCAGTAAACAACTGTGTGACAGCCAATCAACGTGTATGATTCGGCCAATTCTGGGAAACATCGCTGAGAATCACGGATGATGACAGAAACACTCGAACCACGACAAAGAACAGTTGAACTGAAAATCTATAAACACTTATGATGATTCGTTATAAATGATGTTGACATGTTCCTGATATTAAATATATGTGAGTAATAATGTTGTTCCATAATATTCATTGTAGTAGATAAAACCCATTCCCAACTTTACTACACATGGTAGCCTTTGCACTGCCGCTAATCTTATGTTCGTTTGTGTTCGTTGTTTAGTAGTTTTGTATTAAAATAATGCTAATAACTCAAAAAATAAGTCATCAAAGTTGGAAATAACACCACATATACATAGAATGGACCCACGCGCAACCACAAACCAAATTTCGCCATTCTACTCCGCTTTTTGGACATGTGTTCGTTTATGTTCATTGTTTAGTAGGACCCGTATTGTCATGTTCTCACTGAAAACCAGCAAACATGACGTTACGATGTTATTGAATCGTCAAGTGCTGATAAGTCTTGGTAACAAGAACAAGAACGCGTATTCAAATACACCCACACATTACATAACTCACCTATTTTCGCACTAACTTTCACTTTCTCGCATTAATATGTGTAAATTAGATAGTAAATCTGACTTATGCTACAATGTAATCACATAACTTGTCGTACGTATGTCGTTTTATTTATTATTAGTTATTGACAACTTTATCCCAAATGAAAGTGACATAAAAGAACGCCAAATCTCCCGAACTTCCTCAAAATGTTTTAGTTTCGGTTTCATTTCCGCGTATCCAATAACCTCTGAACCGTGACCTCTGAACTGTGACCTCGGAGTTTCCAATGAACACAAAATGTTGAGTGAAATTGCTCTGTACTTTATTGAATAAAAACCATAAATGTGCGCATGTGAACATGAAGATACAGCAATGGATATCTTAGGGGTATATTGAATTTCCGTTTATTAGTTTTTGTAATTGTTGTATTAGTTTATATTCTTCAGAAAAAGACACGGAATTCGTGCTTTCGGTTCGATCAATTCGCTGGTAGTGGTACGTCCATAGGTAATCATTATCGATAGTGATTGACTATTGAATTCATGCTTCAACACGTGGAATTTTAAACTGTCAGTCTCTTTTCTCGTTGATTCTCATTTTTCGTCTTTTTACTTCTTTCCACAAGGAGTATATTCCCTGTAGTCTTACTTTGAGATGGTGACTGCTTACCCTGGTGGTTATTATTAGGTTGTTAGTTTTTTTTAAATTTGATTGAAAAAAAATTGAATTAAATTTTTTTTAAATTGAGCAAGGAGTTAAAATCTAAAAAAAAAAAATTAATTAAAAAAAAAATTTACTTGAAACAAAAATAAATCCTTTTTTTTTAATCAAAATATTTAAAGGATCAAAATGTGCACAAAGCGCATAAACTCCATAAAGTGGCCACTACTGAATAAAGGCTCTAGTGTCTAAGATAAAAAAAATATGCACTTCCGCAGGCCCTAACTTACAAAAGTCTCTGTGTGTTAGAACCTTAAAATGTGCATATAGCCTACCCAAAAGTGTCCAAAGTGGAATTTGAGTCGCGCCTACCATTACAGTCTGTGGTTCGAATCCCACTCAAACCAATAATGGTGCATTTTCTCAAAAACACATGCATCTTTTGAAAAAGTTCAGTTTTTTGACTATATAAGTTATATTTCAGTAGCACCAAGGGCGGATCCAAGGCCCCTGGCGCGCCCCCCCCCCCTATTTTCGCCAGAGCAAGGAATTTTTTTGCGAGGTGTCCTGGTGCCATTTGTCTCAGGCGCCCGAAGATTCCGCACTGAATATTGCTATTTAAACATGCATGCAAATACAGCAGTTTACATGTTTTACATTACTAAAACGTATAGTTATTTTAACTGTGGGTTGAAATGACTTAAATTTGGTATTCCACACGATATGTATAGCCATGCAAGGGGCGAATCGAACATCCCGAGATGAGGGCCCCCGGGCTATTTTTCGCCATGCAGAGCAAACAATTTCTGCGACATTTTGTATCGGAGTGTCGGAAAATATCTCGCCCGGCGCCAAGTTTAGGGCGCCCGAAGTTTCAACACTGAATATTTCTATCAAAAATAAATATAGCAATTCTAAAAGTGGAGTAAAAATTTAGACAATTCCTGGATAATCTATATGTAAAGAACAAATGAATGATAAACATGAGTCATCTACAGTGCACTCTAGGTTATACAATGTTGTCCGATCAACGTTCGGAATATAAAATGCACTGGCGGCAGTATCATCGTAAGAAATTATCTAAAGACACATACGCCATCCTACTATGGTATACATGTATATTTTCAAATTATTATAGAAATACATTGCTGGTTCGTTTCCAATGGTATATATGCATGGCTTGTATTGATGACCTATTTTGCTGGTGTATCATGAAGCTGATGGCTATTAGAAGTAAAACTGAAAAAATCAGCATGGTCAATGGAGGAATTAAGTGGTTGGATAGATGCATTTTATTGCCAGCCGAAACACCTCTATACTAGTACGGTCTAGAAGCCATGATTTTGCAATTATTTGTTCTGAATTAAAAAATATTCTACCATGCACCAGCCCAAACCATAGGCGACTCGGTGATTCCGGCGCGCCAAAATCATCATGTCGCCCAGATAATTCACTATCATTTGCACAGACTTTCAGAAAATAAGTTCACTGTTCAAAGAAGCTTTGATCTTCTATCGCTAACCCTCCATAGTATACCGTAATTGTACTGAATGTTATTGTTACTCGTTCCATATAGGCCTAATATAAAGCAATATAAACTGGGCCCAGAACACAGGAAAACTCGTCGTTTTGAATGTAGTATATGCAATATTTCCAGGGGGAGGTCCCCCGGACCCCCACCTATGAGAGGGGGTTAAACCCCCCTCTCATGCTCTCCCCCACTCGCTTGGTGTGAATGATGGACGATGATAAATGTCCCAATATCACTTATGACGTCATTTTGGTAGGTTGATGTCCCTAGCTACCTATTTGCATATAAAATTATGTCATGAAAGCAGTACTAACCTAATAAAGCTACGTTAGCCTAATAAAGCTACATTTATGAAATAAACATAACGTTTATCAGGCAGACTTTATGTAGGCAATAGAAATAGTGATAAATCAGTATCAGTTGGAATTTTCTCAGTAGCATAAGTATTTGTTTTCATACTAAAAAAATTCAAGAGTTAAAGAAAGTCATGGTATACTTTTACCGCCATGTACAGCTCATTGTAATATAGTGAGCTTTATGGTCAATTGCTAATCCTCTTTGTGCTGTTCATTATATATATGTTATTTAGTGTGAAGTGTTACGACTTAACGCTTTCCTTTGTTACACTTCAGTGGATCCCTTATCAGTGAAATCAGCATGAAATTGAAGCAGGTATATGTTTTATGATCTCGGTGAATTAATAACCTGTCGTGTTATTAACCAGCAGCTGATTTATATTGTTATTTGCTTATTGTTGAGTGTTGTGTCTGTTCTAATATCATATAAAGGTCTTTGTCATGAACACATGGCCCAATATCATAAATGAATGTAGTTAAAGTGATGTGAAACACTCCGATAGGGTGATCAAATGGAAATGGACAAATTAGTTATTTTTAATTATATCCAAATTTGTAACATACATCGTCATTCATATGTTAATTAAATGCAGTGACTTTCGCAATTGTTTTTGTTAATTTATCACTGATAGTTGCATCCAGAATGGAGAAGTAAATATTTTAAAATTGACCGTAGTTCAGAAGATGTTTTCTATGGAGTGGTACTGTTGATTTGCTTGAGATTTTCAGTGATGTTAATCCAATGCTACATTCTCCCAGTTGGCATAGCGCTGGAATACTAACATCAATTTCATGCACCTGAAGAAGTGCATAATATGTCTTTAAGGGAATATTCGTTAGTTAAGCCAAGGGAATATTCGTTAGTTAAATAGACCAGGAATTTATTTTCACTCAAAACATATTGAGAGTAGAAGAAATATCAGCATTATGTTGCCATGAAGCTTTGAAATATGTCATTTGCAGAATGAGATCCCCAGAGGGTGAATTTATTGACACAATCCCACATAGCGAGCTAGCATCACCAAACTCACCCTCTGGGAAACTCATTCTGCTGAGGCCTGAACTGCTATGGGAGACCTAGAATCAGATTGAATTGCTCCAGTTGAAATTGGTGATGTTCACCATTTGTCACCTTCTGCAAATAAGGGGATATAGAAACTGAACAGAAGGGAAAAAAGTTAATTTTGAAACTATAGTTATTTCCCAGAAGATGAGGCCTAAGCAGAATGGGGTCACTGGCAAGGGCGTAGTTGTAGGTACGGCCGGACGGTTTTGGCCGTACCAATATTTCACCAAAAAATAATACTGAATAGGCAAATATTAGCGGCCACGTTCTCCAAACACTTGGTAAATGACGCACAACGTATTACAATGTGATTCAGTCACACATTTAACCATCTATATAATTATAGGTAACCCAGTTTTTTTTTACGTCGTATTATGCCTCGAGTTCATTTGGTTTATAAGGAAACGTTGCCGTATATCGGTTACGTTGTATAGCGTATATACGTCAATCGATTACATTCCGACGTCGAACAATGCATTCACGAGATATGTACTGCGCGATCAAAGGGGCATAACCGAATGTTTTTGTCGCGCGTTATTTGAAATGGTAATTGCTGAAAGCTACGATGCCCAGGGTGGGTTCAATGTTAGTTCGGCCATAGTGTTACTATAGTCTGACTATATATCCCTGCTCCAGGCTTCATGACTTTCAGTTGTCACCATCAAATGATCAATTATGTCAAATTATTTCAAATCAAATGTTACTATTAGCACAGCTAATGAAAACACAGGACAAGATCAAGTTATGCCTGGTGTCCATTCTGTCGAACATGAACAAATGCTACCCGAAACTGCCAATACTGGCGATGAAGCTGAGAGTACGGCCACAGTGAGTGAGACTCAGTCTGAATCCATTAGACCCTTGTTCAGTGAACATGAAAATTCTACTAGTAGTATAGGTCTACCGAAACCCAAAGTCGTATTTATGCGGTTGACATTGCCGAAATAGAACTTACCCTGGCAAATGGCAATAACCAGCCAAGAAATGTGAATTTTCCAAAACGAACATTTGGCAAGAAAGCTCCCGTGTTGAGATCTTTTCAGTCGGGATGGTTTGATAAATGGCCGTGGATACACTATAATGAAACATCTGATGCTGCATATTGTGGAATTTGCATACAAGCCTACCGAGAGAAGAAACTATCGTCGCGTAAAGTTGAGCCAACATTCATAACACGAGGGTTCGTAAATTGGAAAGAAGCATGTCGGTCCCGCCAAGGTTTTAACGCCCATGAATTGTCAGATTATCACAAAGAAGCGGTTCAGCGTATTATGCCAGGAACATCTGATATCGGTGAAGAATTGTCTGTAGCCCATTATGAGGAGAAGGCCTTGAACAGAAAATGTCTAATCAAAATAATGTCCTGCATAAAGTTTCTTTGTAAGCAGGGCTTGGCGTTTCGTGGTCATGAAGATTCTAGGTCGAATTTCATGCAGCTTTGCCAACTCCGGGCAGAAGATGACCCACAATTTCTTGCATGGTTGAATAAAAAAAAAACGCTTTGTTTGCCCACAAATTCAGAACGAGATTATAAAAATATTCGGGAATACCATAGTCAGAGATATAGCTATTGCAATAAAAGCCACTGATATGTATGGAATTCTCGCCGACGAGACTACAGACCTCTCCAATAAAGAGCAGCTGGTGATCTGTATCCGTTGGATAGTAAAAAGTATAAAAGTAGGCCTAAGCACTCTCATCGTACACGCGAATTGTCAAAGTGAATGGATGTCGGTTAAAATCGCTCTAGGTTGCACAGAATCGCTACATTTCAATGCAAGAATACATTTTTTTTCTCATTTTGGGAAGGGGGGATACCCCGCTTCCAAACCATCCCCCCATATATAGCATCTCGCCGCTTCGCGGCTCGATGTCAGTGCGGTCAATAATTACATGGCCGTACCAATATATTTTTAACCACTACGCCTTTGACTCACTGGGGTATTAAAAGTTTAAAACAATCCATACATCCCCATTAATTAGCATATATCATAAGAAATAAAATATTTATGAAATAAATTACTTCACCCTTAAATTTCCATTACCCACCTCTTGCCCCAACACACTTGTATGACCTTGTACCAGATTTGAATATATATATATATATAGTGCTACATGTTCATATTATCTGAATATCTGATATCATGCATGCCATTCAGCAGTGAAGAATTCAAAGCGAATCTTTAATAATTAATAAGTTGGAAGAAATTATCTCTCTGATCTACTAAATAACCTTTGGGCAATATATACGATACTTGTACATTCTCATGTGCCGGCTGTCTACCATAATCAGCGAAATATAGACGTTTTCTTGTGTGACTCCAAACATGCAGTATGTGTTGAGGTAATATTTGTGTTTTCTTGTGTGATTCTAACATACAGTATGTGTTGAGGGAATATTTGTGTTTTCTTGTGTGATTCTAACATGCAGTATGTGTTGAGGGAATATTTGTGTTTTCTTTTGTGATTCTAACATGCAGTATGTGTTGAGGGAATATTTGTGTTTTCTTGTGTGACCTTGACCTCTAACATGGATTTTCTGTTGCGATGTTGGATTTTATTAATTACTAACCAATATTAAATGACAACAAAGGTAATTTGTTTGTGTATTTCTGATATTCAATTCCTTTAACCCTTTACCCAACAGAAGGGCCCTGTGCCAATGCATTCTCTTATATATGCGAGTCGACCATAGGTCGCCTCGCATATATAAGAGAATGCATTGGCTTAACACATTAAAAAATATAAAATTGTTAAAGAATGTAAGAAAAAATGGTAAAAAGTGTTAAAAAAAAAATTTCTTTTAGGCCAATGCATTCTCTTATATATGCGAGGCGACCTATGGTCGACTCGCATATATAAGAGAATGCATTGGCACAGGGCATAACTGTAACTATCACAATGTGGTCAAGGAGCCGGTTCCAATGATATCCATATTTGTATGGTTCTATTGAGACAGACCGAAGATATTTTAGGCTGTTGAAGCTTTATTTGGCCGGTTTGTTGGGTAAAGGGTTAATCTTCAACACTATGAATATAAGATTTAAGATAAGTAATGCTGAATGGGTCACTCTCATCTAAAAAAAGTGCTGAAGGGTACACAGGTTTTGAAATCTCATTCTAAATGACGTTGTTTTGTTTTTGCATCTGCCACTATTTCTGCTAGAATAATTGTTTACATTTCAATTATAATTAGAATGAACTGAAAATAAATTTATAATGTGTGCCAGACTTTCAGTAGCACATTTGACGTAACTGCATCAATGCCGATAACAAATCATGTGTGCTTCACTTCAGCACTTTTTAGGTGAGAGTGGTGCCTTCAGCACCAGTAATGACCCCAATGGTTTACCGCTGTAAATCAGAGTTGAACATTGCTCAGTTGTCACATGGGTGAACTTTGATTTGCTCGTCTTATGTTTCCTTTTCAAAGACATGTTTCAAATTATCCCTTTCTTTACTAAGTGGATAACTCAGTTATAAATTTGTACATTGGAATGGTCTATTAATAATTTGGAGGGGTGTTCTGGATTAATTAGCTGACAACAGTCAGACGAAAAGATAATACAAGTGCAGAAGTATTTGTATTCTTTGGTGGGAAATGTTCAGATAATAAGTTCAACAAACAATCTATATCTTATTATCTGAACATATCCTAAGGTAACTACTTATCAATGAGTATTTATACCCCCCCCCCCCCACACAACGAGTTGTGGGGGGTATACTGGAATCAGCTTGTTCATCCGTCTATAAAGCCGTCCGTCCATAGACGCAATTTTGTCCGAGCTTTTCCTACATTTTTTGGTAAATTTTGTTTAAACGCAGATATATAGTACCTTGGGATCCTGTGCACCTGCAATTATGAGGTCCGTCAGACTTTTTTTTGTAGAGTTACCCCCTCTTTCGACTAAAAGAAAGTCAAGCTTAGAAATTGCAGAACTTTGTCCGAGCTTTTATTCCTTCATTTTTCGGGTCAATTTAAAAAAAAATTGCCACAGAGGCCAATTGGGTAATTTGTTTGCAATTTTTCAAGAAAGGGTTAGATAATTCAGACATTTAATACACGTACCTCAGCTCAAAACTACTTTTGCAGGGATTTGTGTTGTGGTGCTAATTTTGGATTGGTTGGTATAGCTGTACATCCTAGTTAAAGCTATGGAAGGCAGGGACCAACCTAGAGAATTCAAATTGGGAGAAGTCACTTATCCCGATCATTTTATTAAGGAGAAAAGGACTGTTATCAGGGATCCTTACCTTCCTGTCCTGTAATCCAAAAAGTATTATGCAACACTAGATCTCATTTATAATACCATTATAATTAGTAAATACTCTTCAAATATACTGTTTTTAAATATGCATAATGGTATATCATCTATGGGAGACTCGCATAGATAAGAGAATGCATTGGCACAAGGTTTTCACAAAATAGCAGGAAGCTCCAGTTATGGAAGGGTGAGCAGTCATGGAAGGGTGAGCAGACGACAATCAGCAATACAAGCTGCCACCTGTATGGGGCTCCCTACAGGAAGCTCCAGTCATGGAAGGGTTACACTACCCTTATGGAGCCCCTCACATATGTGAGCAGACGACAATCAGCAATACAAGCTGCCACCTGTATGGGGCTCCCTACAGGAAGCTCCAGTCATGGAAGGGTTAAAACATCAATTGATCTGTATTATAATAATATGATTTTCCTGCGCATAGTGGTCTATCTACCCTCTGGGGACCTCATTCTGCTTAGGCATCATCTTAGGCCTCATCTTCTCTGGAAAGTTTCTTTATTATCAAATTTCTATAGAAACTTCTTCACATACACTGTAGATTCTATTTCTTTTTTAGTTTAGTTTCTCTATATCCCCAAATTGGCAGATGACACATTGCATAATCGAGGTTCCCATTTGGTGTAGATCACAAGATTCATCATTTGGGAACTTCAATCTGAGTCTATGTCTCCCATAGCAGATGAGGCCATGCAGAATGAGGTCCCCAGAGGGTGAATTTGGTTATGCTAGCCAGCTGTGCATGATAGCATCACTAAATTCACCCTCTGAGGTCCTCATTCTGCAAATGACAGGCACACTAAACATGCTTGATTCACTTGACCAATCCCTTTAAAGTCGAGAACATCAATCGACCAATCCTTTTAAATCAATTGCTCTTAATGTGGCTTGAGCTGACATGGAAACGAGCAGTCTTGATCTTGTACTATTATAATTGGTCATTCTCAGGCCGCACCGATATTGAAGCTTGGTGATATACATAAAGCTGACGAAGGCCTAGAGCATGCCATAAATCTCTACTTTGGCTAACGCCCGTAGAGATCATATTCCACCAGTACAAAACCTTGGAACTTTTTGAAATTTTGACAGGGAACAGTAAAAAAATAACGCCGGGAATATATTTCGTAGATAGTATCTTTTCCTTAATAATGTACTTCAACTGTAGGTGAAGGTCCAAACTCGAAATTGCATGCTTTTCTGTGACTGTTGTGAGCCGATATCGCAAACAACATTGAATTAATTTCCCAGGAAAAATTCCATAATTGTAGCGACGCAAAGCAAAATCGCTCACAAATTTACTAAAATCGTGAAATTTCGTGTTGGGACCTTCACATATATAGTGAAGTGTATTTTTAAGGAAGAGATAATAACTAAGAAATAAATTCCCGGTGTTATTTTTCGACTTTATAAGGTTCCCTGTCAAAACTTCAAAAAGTTTCAAGGTTTTGTGCTGTGGAATATAATCTCTACACGCGTTAGCCAGAGTAGAGATTCATGGCATGAAGTCCATGAGGTCGAACATTTCTTGGAAAGAGAGTGTTTTAATTCTACGAACCTTGGTTAGGGAAAAAAGTAGCTGCATGACAGGTGGAACCCTGAACCTATATATATATAAAAGAGTAAGATCTATCTGTCTGTTTGGAGCTATCTGTTCAGATTTTTCTCCCAGATCCCTGGACCAAGTTCAACCAAAGTTGATTAAGGTACCCTGGCAGTAAATAGTAATAATAAAAAAACATAATAATTTAAATTGAGCAGGTTTGTAAACCTGGCTATTACTGGTAATAGGATATTCAAGTGATTGAGTACATCCCTGTTGCCGTCTTCGCTCTCGCGATGATCATATTCAACAACTTTAAGTATTAAGTTTTCCCATAAAATACGTTTTTCAAGGTAAATAGTTTTACAAATTGCTATAATTTCGGCACCATGAGGTGACTTTTTACCCCTTCTCAATTCTCATCAACATTTTTGGCGATTTTCGTATGCATAAAAACGGAATAGAGTCCGACCCTTATGCAAATAAACGATTAAATAATAGTCTTTTTATGAGAAAATGGTTTGGTGCATGCATATTTTATGCAAATAGCCGAAATATGCATTTAAACGATATGCAATTAACTGAAATTGACTACTAATTTATAGACATGAAGAGAAAAGTAAAATCCAAGATGGCTGCTGGCGGCCATGCTTTCGGACGAATGACCCCAAAATGAGTCGTTCCCATCTACATGCCATCGTTAACATCCATGACAAATTTTATGATGATCAGACTAAAGGTACGACCTGTAGCCCGTGCTAAAGGATTTAGTCATGCAAAGAGTAAAATCCAAGATGGCTGATGGCGGCCATGTTTTTTGGCCGAATGACCCCAAAATTACTCGTTCCCATCTACATGTCAATATTATCATCCATGACAAATTTCATGATGATCAGACGAACAGTACGACCTGTGGCCCGTGCTAATGGATTAAATTTTGAAATCCAAGATGCCCGCTGGCGGCCATTTTTTTTTCCGAATGACCCCAAAATGACTCTTTCCCATCTACATTCCAATTTCAACAGCCTTGACAAATTTTATGTTGATCAGACTAAAGGTACGACCTGTAGCCCGTGCTAAAGGATTTAGTCATGCAAAGAGTAAAATCCAAGATGGCTTGAAATTTGCTATGTGAATGTATCTTGCCCCGGCCCCTCCGCTGGCTTCGCGCATGCGCAGACGAGATCTCGCAAACGGGTGGAGCTATCGACTTGAAATTTGCTATGTGAATGGTACGAATAGCCCGGACAACGTCGGGCACATCGGCTAGTCTCTTATATATTTTGAAGACCTCTGTCTGTATGTTTGTCTGTCTGTCTGTCTGTCATTAATACAAATCTACGATTCTCGACCGATCGGGACGAAACTTGGTACGTGAGTGTAGTTTGACCAGGCGGTGAACGTTGTCGTATTGGCGAGCCCGTGCGGCGCCGCTTCGCGCATGCGCAGACGAGATCTCGGAAACGGGTGGAGCTATCGACTTGAAATTTGCTATGTGAATGTATCTTGCCCCGGATACGAATTATATCGGGTCGCCGAGCCCGTGCGACACCAGCTTGGCGCATGCGCAGACGAGATCTCGGAAACGGGTGGAGCTATCGACTTGAAATTTGCTATGTGAATGTATCTTGCCCCGGATACGAATTTTATCGGGTCATGTTTTTTGGCCGAATGACCCCAAAATGACTCTTTCCAATCTACATGTCATTATTAACATTCTTGACAAATTTTATGATGATCAGACTAAAAGTACGACCTGTAGCCCGTGCTAAAGAATTTAGTCATACAAAGAGTAAAATCCAAGATGGCTGCTGGCGGCCATGTTTTTGGGCCGAATGACCCCAAAATTACTCGTTCCCATCTACATGTCAATATTAACATCCATGACAAATTTCATGATGATCAGACAAACAGTACGGCCTGTAGCCCGTGCTAATGGATTGAATTTTGAAATCCAAGATGGCCACTGGTGGCCATGTTATTTTTTCCGAATGACCCCAAAATTAATCATTCTGGTCTAAATATTGATGTCAACAGCTATGACAAATTTCATAATGATCCGACCAAAGGTACGACCTGTAGCCTGCATTGTTGACGCCTTACGCACACACACGGACGACAGACGACAAAGCCATGGCAATAGCTCAAACTTTACAAAGTAAAGTTGAGCTAAAAATGAAATATGTTTCTTAGTTGGGTCCAAAAAGAAAACCTCTTTCCGATACCCTGCCTAGCTGAGATTTTCTTGCCTGCCTTAATTTCTTTTCCCAATTTTCTCCAGAAGTCTTGTCTATAGTTAACTGTTAAGAGTGTCAATGTGAATATTTATTGTTCTTTCCCAAAGCAAAAATAAGTCGGTTATTAATTTTTAGCTCAACGGTAGAGATCTTACTGCAGAGTGAATGAATTCAAGGGACAACATGTATTTATCCAATGCTTGGCTCATTTTCAATACACATTGATCTACCATATTCCGTGGGACCGTGACTACACTATTATATTGCTTACAGCTGAAATGTTTTAAAAAAATTGTAAAACAAAAAAGAAGCCCTGCCTGCCTGTCTGGAAAATTATCCCAATGTTATCGAATTTGGCCTTAGTATTTGGCCTTCTTGATAATGTACTTCACTGTAGGTGAAGGTCCAAACTCGAAGTTGCATGATTTAAGTGACTTTCCAAGCTATTTTGCTTGAGTCACTTACAATTATGGAATTTCTCCCGGGTAATTATTGATTATTGAGGAACAAGTATTAAAGAAATCTATTCCCTGCGTTGTTTGTTCAATATTATAAAGTTCCATGTCAGAACATCAGAAAGTTCCCAGGATTTGAACTGGTGGAATATGATCTCTAAGCGCAAGATTAGAGATTCATGGCATGATCTATACCAGGCGTGGTATACTAAGATTAGAGATTCATGGCATGATCTATACCAGGCATGGTATACTAAGATTAGAGATTCATGGCATGATCTATACTAGGCGTGGTATACTAAGATTAGAGATTCATGGCATGATCTATACCAGGCATGGTATACTAAGATTAGAGCTTCATGGCGTGATCTATACCAGGCATGGTATACTAAGCCATGATCTATACCAGGCGTGGTATACAAAGCCATGATCTATACCAGGCATGGTATACTAAGATTAGAGATTCATGGCATGATCTATACCAGGCATGGTATACTAAGATTAGAGATTCATGGCATGATCTATACTAGGCGTGGTATACTAAGATTAGAGATTCATGGCATGATCTATACCAGGCATGGTATACTAAGATTAGAGCTTCATGGCATGATCTATACCAGGCATGGTATACTAAGATTAGAGATTCATGGCATGATCTATACCAGGCGTGGTATACTAAGATTAGAGATTCATGGCGTGATCTGTACCAGGCATGGTATACTAAGATTAGAGATTCATGGCATGATCTATACCAGGCATGGTATACTAAGATTAGAGATTCATGGCATGATCTATACTAGGCGTGGTATACTAAGATTAGAGATTCATGGCATGATCTATACCAGGCGTGGTATACTAAGATTAGAGATTCATGGCATGATCTATACCAGGCATGGTATACTAAGATTAGAGATTCATGGCATGATCTATACCAGGCGTGGTATACTAAGATTAGAGATTCATGGCGTGATCTATACCAGGCATGGTATACTAAGATTAGAGATTCATGGTATGATCTATACCAGGCATGGTATACTAAGATTAGAGATTCATGGCAAGATCTATACTAGGCGTGGTATACTGAGATTAGAGATTCATGGCATGATCTATACCAGGCATGGTATACTAAGCCATGATCTATACCAGGCATGGTATACTAAGATTAGAGCTTCATGGCGTGATCTATACCAGGCATGGTATACTAAGATTAGAGATTCATGGTATGATCTATACCAGGCATGGTATACTAAGATTAGAGATTCATGGCATGATCTATACCAGGCATGGTATACTAAGATTAGAGATTCATGGCATGATCTATACCAGGCATGGTATACTAAGATTAGAGATTCATGGCATGATCTATACCAGGCGTGGTATACTAAGATTAGAGATTCATGGCATGATCTATACCAGGCGTGGTATACTAAGATTAGAGATTCATGGCATGATCTATACCAGGCGTGGTATACTAAGCCATGATCTATACCAGGCATGGTATACTAAGATTAGAGATTCATGGCATGATCTATACCAGGCGTGGTATACTAAGATTAGAGATTCATGGTATACTAAGATTAGAGATTCATGGCATGATCTATACTAGGCGTGGTATACTAAGATTAGAGATTCATGGCATGATCTATACCAGGCATGGTATACTAAGATTAGAGCTTCATGGCGTGATCTATACCAGGCATGGTATACTAAGCCATGATCTATACCAGGCGTGGTATACTAAGCCATGATCTATACCAGGCATGGTATACTAAGATTAGAGATTCATGGCATGATCTATACCAGGCGTGGTATACTAAGATTAGAGATTCATGGCATGATCTATACCAGGCGTGGTATACTAAGCCATGATCTATACCAGGCATGGTATACTAAGATTAGAGATTCATGGCATGATCTATACCAGGCATGGTATACTAAGATTAGAGATTCATGGTATGATCTATACCAGGCATGGTATACTAAGATTAGAGATTCATGGCATGATCTATACCAGGCGTGGTATACTAAGCCATGATCTATACCAGGCATGGTATACTAAGATTAGAGATTCATGGCATGATCTATACCAGGCGTGGTATACTAAGATTAGAGATTCATGGCATGATCTATACCAGGCGTGGTATACTAAGATTAGAGATTCATGGCGTGATCTATACCAGGCATGGTATACTAAGATTAGAGATTCATGGCATGATCTATACCAGGCATGGTATACTAAGATTAGAGATTCATGGCATGATCTATACCAGGCGTGGTATACTAAGCCATGATCTATACCAGGCATGGTATACTAAGCCATGATCTATACCAGGCGTGGTATACTAAGATTAGAGATTCATGGCGTGATCTATACCAGGCATGGTATACTAAGATTAGAGATTCATGGCATGATCTATACCAGGCGTGGTATACTAAGCCATGATCTATACCAGGCATGGTATACTAAGCCATGATCTATACCAGGCATGGTATACTAAGATTAGAGATTCATGGCATGATCTATACCAGGCATGGTATACTAAGCCATGATCTATACCAGGCATGGTATACTAAGATTAGAGATTCATGGCATGATCTATACCAGGCGTGGTATACTAAGATTAGAGATTCATGGCGTGATCTATACCAGGCATGGTATACTAAGCCATGATCTATACCAGGCATGGTATACTAAGATTAGAGATTCATGGCATGATCTATACCAGGCGTGGTATACTAAGATTAGAGATTCATGGCATGATCTATACCAGGCGTGGTATACTAAGATTAGAGATTGATGGCATGATCTATACCAGGCATGGTATACTAAGATTAGAGCTTCATGGCGTGATCTATACCAGGCATGGTATACTAAGATTAGAGATTCATGGCATGATCTATACCAGGCATGGTATACTAAGATTAGAGCTTCATGGCGTGATCTATACCAGGCATGGTATACTAAGATTAGAGATTCATGGCATGATCTATACCAGGCATGGTATACTAAGATTAGAGATTCATGGCATGATCTATACCAGGCATGGTATACTAAGATTAGAGATTCATGGCATGATATATACCAGGCATGGTATACTAAGCCATGATCTATACCAGGCATGGTATACTAAGATTAGAGCTTCATGGTATGATCTATACCAGGTGTGGTATACTAAGATTAGAGATTCATGGCATGATCTATACCAGGCGTGGTATACTAAACCATGATATATACCAGGCATGGTATACTAAGATTAGAGATTCATGGTATGATATATACCAGGCATGGTATACTAAGATTAGAGATTCATGGTATGATCTATACCAGGCATGGTATACTAAGATTAGAGATTGATGGCATGATCTATACCAGGCATGGTATACTAAGCCATGATCTATACCAGGCATGGTATACTAAGATTAGAGATTCATGGCATGATCTATACCAGGCATGGTATACTAAGCCATGATCTATACCAGGCATGGTATACTAAGATTAGAGATTCATGGCATGATCTATACCAGGCGTGGTATACTAAGATTAGAGATTCATGGCATGATCTATACCAGGCATGGTATACTAAGATTAGAGATTCATGGCATGATCTATACCAGGCATGGTATACTAAGATTAGAGATTCATGGCATGATCTATACCAGGCATGGTATACTAAGCCATGATCTATACCAGGCGTGGTATACTAAGATTAGAGATTCATGGCATGATCTATACCAGGCATGGTATACTAAGATTAGAGATTCATGGCATGATCTATACCAGGCATGGTATACTAAGCCATGATCTATACCAGGCATGGTATACTAAGATTAGAGATTCATGGCATGATCTATACCAGGCATGGTATACTAAGATTAGAGATTCATGGCATGATCTATGCCAGGCATGGTATACTAAGCCATGATCTATACCAGGCGTGGTATACTAAGATTAGAGATTCATGGCATGATCTATGCCAGGCATGGTATACTAAGCCATGATCTATACCAGGCGTGGTATACTAAGATTAGAGATTCATGGCATGATCTATACCAGGCATGGTATACTAAGATTAGAGATTCATGGCATGATCTATGCCAGGCATGGTATACTAAGCCATGATCTATACCAGGCGTGGTATACTAAGATTAGAGATTCATGGCATGATCTATACCAGGCGTGGTATACTAAGATTAGAGATTCATGGCATGATCTATGCCAGGCATGGTAAACTAAGCCATGATCTATACCAGGCGTGGTATACTAAGATTAGAGATTCATGGCATGATCTATGCCAGGCATGGTATACTAAGCCATGATCTATACCAGGCATGGTATACTAAGATTAGAGATTCATGGCATGATCTATGCCAGGCATGGTATACTAAGCCATGATCTATACCAGGCGTGGTATACTAAGATTAGAGATTCATGGCATGATCTATACCAGGCATGGTATACTAAGATTAGAGATTCATGGCATGATCTATACGAGGCATGGTATACTAAGATTAGAGATTCATGGCATGATCTATGCCAGGCATGGTATACTAAGATTAGAGATTCATGGCATGATCTATACCAGGCATGGTATACTAAGATTAGAGATTCATGGCATGATCTATACCAGGCATGGTATACTAAGATTAGAGATTCATGGCATGATCTATACCAGGCATGGTATACTAAGATTAGAGATTCATGGCATGATCTATACCAGGCGTGGTATACTAAGCCATGATCTATACCAGGCATGGTATACTAAGATTAGAGATTCATGGCATGATCTATACCAGGCATGGTATACTAAGATTAGAGATTCATGGCATGATCTATGCCAGGCATGGTATACTAAGATTAGAGATTCATGGTATGATATATACCAGGCATGGTATACTAAGATTAGAGATTCATGGTATGATCTATACCAGGCATGGTATACTAAGATTAGAGATTCATGGCATGATCTATACCAGGCATGGTATACTAAGCCATGATCTATACCAGGCATGGTATACTAAGATTAGAGATTCATGGCATGATCTATACCAGGCGTGGTATACTAAGATTAGAGATTCATGGCATGATCTATACCAGGCATGGTATACTAAGATTAGAGATTCATGGCATGATCTATACCAGGCATGGTATACTAAGATTAGAGATTCATGGCATGATCTATACCAGGCATGGTATACTAAGCCATGATCTATACCAGGCGTGGTATACTAAGATTAGAGATTCATGGCATGATCTATACCAGGCATGGTATACTAAGATTAGAGATTCATGGCATGATCTATACCAGGCGTGGTATACTAAGCCATGATCTATACCAGGCATGGTATACTAAGATTAGAGATTCATGGCATGATCTATACCAGGCATGGTATACTAAGATTAGAGATTCATGGCATGATCTATGCCAGGCATGGTATACTAAGCCATGATCTATACCAGGCATGGTATACTAAGATTAGAGATTCATGGTATGATATATACCAGGCATGGTATACTAAGATTAGAGATTCATGGTATGATCTATACCAGGCATGGTATACTAAGATTAGAGATTCATGGCATGATCTATACCAGGCATGGTATACTAAGATTAGAGATTCATGGCATGATCTATGCCAGGCATGGTATACTAAGCCATGATCTATACCAGGCATGGTATACTAAGATTAGAGATTCATGGCATGATCTATACCAGGCATGGTATACTAAGATTAGAGATTCATGGCATGATCTATGCCAGGCATGGTATACTAAGCCATGATCTATACCAGGCATGGTATACTAAGATTAGAGATTCATGGCATGATCTATACCAGGCGTGGTATACTAAGATTAGAGATTCATGGCATGATCTATACCAGGCATGGTATACTAAGATTAGAGATTCATGGCATGATCTATACCAGGCATGGTATACTAAGATTAGAGATTCATGGCATGATCTATACCAGGCATGGTATACTAAGCCATGATCTATACCAGGCGTGGTATACTAAGATTAGAGATTCATGGCATGATCTATACCAGGCATGGTATACTAAGATTAGAGATTCATGGCATGATCTATACCAGGCATGGTATACTAAGATTAGAGATTCATGGCATGATCTATACCAGGCATGGTATACTAATATTAGAGATTCATGGCATGATCTATACCAGGCATGGTATACTAAGATTAGAGATTCATGGCATGATCTATACCAGGCGTGGTATACTAAGATTAGAGATTCATGGCATGATCTATACCAGGCATGGTATACTAAGATTAGAGATTCATGGCATGATCTATACCAGGCATGGTATACTAAGATTAGAGATTCATGGCATGATCTATACCAGGCATGGTATACTAAGCCATGATCTATACCAGGCATGGTATACTAAGATTAGAGATTCATGACATGATATATACCAGGCATGGTATACTAAGCCATGATCTATACCAGGCATGGTATACTAAGATTAGAGATTCATGACATGATATATACCAGGCATGGTATACTAAGCCATGATCTATACCAGGCATGGTATACTAAGATTAGAGATTCATGGCATGATCTATACCAGGCGTGGTATACTAAGATTAGAGATTCATGGCATGATCTATACCAGGCATGGTATACTAAGATTAGAGATTCATGGCATGATCTATACTAGGCGTGGTATACTAAGATTAGAGATTCATGGCATGATCTATACTAGGCGTGGTATACTAAGATTAGAGATTCATGGCATGATCTATACCAGGCATGGTATACTAAGATTAGAGCTTCATGGCATGATCTATACCAGGCATGGTATACTAAGATTAGAGATTCATGGCATGATCTATACCAGGCATGGTATACTAAGATTAGAGATTCATGGCATGATCTATACCAGGCATGGTATACTAAGATTAGAGATTCATGGCATGATCTATACCAGGCATGGTATACTAAGATTAGAGATTCATGGTATGATCTATACCAGGCATGGTATACTAAGATTAGAGATTCATGGCATGATCTATACCAGGCATGGTATACTAAGCCATGATATATACCAGGCATGGTATACTAAGATTAGAGATTCATGGCATGATCTATACCAGGCATGGTATACTAAGCCATGATCTATACCAGGCATGGTATACTAAGATTAGAGATTCATGGCATGATCTATACCAGGCGTGGTATACTAAGATTAGAGATTCATGGCATGATCTATACCAGGCATGGTATACTAAGATTAGAGATTCATGGCATGATCTATACCAGGCATGGTATACTAAGATTAGAGATTCATGGCATGATCTATACCAGGCATGGTATACTAAGCCATGATCTATAGCAGGCGTGGTATACTAAGATTAGAGATTCATGGCATGATCTATACCAGGCATGGTATACTAAGATTAGAGATTCATGGCATGATCTATACCAGGCGTGGTATACTAAGCCATGATCTATACCAGGCATGGTATACTAAGATTAGAGATTCATGGCATGATCTATACCAGGCATGGTATACTAAGATTAGAGATTCATGGCATGATCTATGCCAGGCATGGTATACTAAGCCATGATCTATACCAGGCATGGTATACTAAGATTAGAGATTCATGGTATGATATATACCAGGCATGGTATACTAAGATTAGAGATTCATGGTATGATCTATACCAGGCATGGTATACTAAGATTAGAGATTCATGGCATGATCTATACCAGGCATGGTATACTAAGATTAGAGATTCATGGCATGATCTATGCCAGGCATGGTATACTAAGCCATGATCTATACCAGGCATGGTATACTAAGATTAGAGATTCATGGCATGATCTATACCAGGCATGGTATACTAAGATTAGAGATTCGTGGCATGATCTATGCCAGGCATGGTATACTAAGCCATGATCTATACCAGGCATGGTATACTAAGATTAGAGATTCATGGCATGATCTATACCAGGCGTGGTATACTAAGATTAGAGATTCATGGCATGATCTATACCAGGCATGGTATACTAAGATTAGAGATTCATGGCATGATCTATACCAGGCATGGTATACTAAGATTAGAGATTCATGGCATGATCTATACCAGGCATGGTATACTAAGCCATGATCTATACCAGGCGTGGTATACTAAGATTAGAGATTCATGGCATGATCTATACCAGGCATGGTATACTAAGATTAGAGATTCATGGCATGATCTATACCAGGCATGGTATACTCAGATTAGAGATTCATGGCATGATCTATACCAGGCATGGTATACTAATATTAGAGATTCATGGCATGATCTATACCAGGCATGGTATACTAAGATTAGAGATTCATGGCATGATCTATACCAGGCGTGGTATACTAAGATTAGAGATTCATGGCATGATCTATACCAGGCATGGTATACTAAGATTAGAGATTCATGGCATGATCTATACCAGGCATGGTATACTAAGATTAGAGATTCATGGCATGATCTATACCAGGCATGGTATACTAAGCCATGATCTATACCAGGCATGGTATACTAAGATTAGAGATTCATGACATGATATATACCAGGCATGGTATACTAAGCCATGATCTATACCAGGCATGGTATACTAAGATTAGAGATTCATGACATGATATATACCAGGCATGGTATACTAAGCCATGATCTATACCAGGCATGGTATACTAAGATTAGAGATTCATGGCATGATCTATACCAGGCGTGGTATACTAAGATTAGAGATTCATGGCATGATCTATACCAGGCATGGTATACTAAGATTAGAGATTCATGGCATGATCTATACTAGGCGTGGTATACTAAGATTAGAGATTCATGGCATGATCTATACTAGGCGTGGTATACTAAGATTAGAGATTCATGGCATGATCTATACCAGGCATGGTATACTAAGATTAGAGCTTCATGGCATGATCTATACCAGGCATGGTATACTAAGATTAGAGATTCATGGCATGATCTATACCAGGCATGGTATACTAAGATTAGAGATTCATGGCATGATCTATACCAGGCATGGTATACTAAGATTAGAGATTCATGGCATGATCTATACCAGGCATGGTATACTAAGATTAGAGATTCATGGTATGATCTATACCAGGCATGGTATACTAAGATTAGAGATTCATGGCATGATCTATACCAGGCATGGTATACTAAGCCATGATATATACCAGGCATGGTATACTAAGATTAGAGATTCATGGTATGATATATACCAGGCATGGTATACTAAGATTAGAGATTCATGGCATGATCTATACCAGGCATGGTATACTAAGATTAGAGATTCATGGCATGATCTATGCCAGGCATGGTATACTAAGCCATGATCTATACCAGGCATGGTATACTAAGATTAGAGATTCATGGTATGATCTATACCAGGCATGGTATACTAAGATTAGAGATTCATGGTATGATCTATACCAGGCATGGTATACTAAGATTAGAGATTCATGGCATGATCTATACCAGGCATGGTATACTAAGCCATGATCTATACCAGGCATGGTATACTAAGATTAGAGATTCATGGCATGATCTATACCAGGCGTGGTATACTAAGATTAGAGATTCATGGCATGATCTATACCAGGCATGGTATACTAAGATTAGAGATTCATGGCATGATCTATACCAGGCATGGTATACTAAGCCATGATCTATACCAGGCATGGTATACTAAGATTAGAGATTCATGGTATGATATATACCAGGCATGGTATACTAAGATTAGAGATTCATGGCATGATCTATACCAGGCATGGTATACTAAGATTAGAGATTCATGGCATGATCTATGCCAGGCATGGTATACTAAGCCATGATCTATACCAGGCATGGTATACTAAGATTAGAGATTCATGGTATGATCTATACCAGGCATGGTATACTAAGATTAGAGATTCATGGTATGATCTATACCAGGCATGGTATACTAAGATTAGAGATTCATGGCATGATCTATACCAGGCATGGTATACTAAGCCATGATCTATACCAGGCATGGTATACTAAGATTAGAGATTCATGGCATGATCTATACCAGGCATGGTATACTAAGCCATGATCTATACCAGGCATGGTATACTAAGATTAGAGATTCATGGCATGATCTATACCAGGCGTGGTATACTAAGATTAGAGATTTATGGCATGATCTATACCAGGCATGGTATACTAAGCCATGATCTATACCAGGCATGGTATACTAAGCCATGATCTATACCAGGCATGGTATACTAAGATTAGAGATTCATGGCATGATCTATACCAGGCATGGTATACTAAGATTAGAGATTCATGGCATGATCTATACCAGGCATGGTATACTAAGATTAGAGATTCATGGCATGATCTATACCAGGCATGGTATACTAAGATTAGAGATTCATGGCATGATCTATACCAGGCGTGGTATACTAAGCCATGATCTATACCAGGCATGGTATACTAAGATTAGAGATTCATGGTATGATCTATACCAGGCATGGTATACTAAGATTAGAGATTCATGGCATGATCTATACCAGGCATGGTATACTAAGATTAGAGATTCATGGCATGATCTATACCAGGCGTGGTATACTAAGATTAGAGATTCATGGCATGATCTATACCAGGCATGGTATACTAAGATTAGAGATTCATGGCATGATCTATACCAGGCGTGGTATACTAAGCCATGATCTATACCAGGCGTGGTATACTAAGATTAGAGATTCATGGCATGATCTATACCAGGCGTGGTATACTAAGATTAGAGATTCATGGTATGATCTATACCAGGCGTGGTATACTAAGATTAGAGATTCATGGTATGATCTATACCAGGCATGGTATACTAAGATTAGAGATTCATGGCGTGATCTATACGAGGCATGGTATACTAAGATTAGAGATTCATGGCATGATCTATACCAGGCGTGGTATACTAAGATTAGAGATTCATGGCATGATCTATACCAGGCATGGTATACTAAGATTAGAGATTCATGGCATGATCTATACCAGGCATGGTATACTAAGATTAGAGATTGATGGCATGATCTATACCAGGCATGGTATACTAAGCCATGATCTATACCAGGCATGGTATACTAAGATTAGAGCTTCATGGCGTGATCTATACCAGGCATGGTATACTAAGCCATGATCTATACCAGGCGTGGTATACTAAGATTAGAGATTCATGGTATGATCTATACCAGGCATGGTATACTAAGCCATGATCTATACCAGGCGTGGTATACTAAGATTAGAGATTCATGGCGTGATCTATACCAGGCGTGGTATACTAAGATTAGAGATTCATGGCATGATCTATACCAGGCATGGTATACTAAGATTAGAGATTCATGGCATGATCTATACCAGGCATGGTATACTAAGATTAGAGATTGATGGCATGATCTATACCAGGCATGGTATACTAAGATTAGAGATTCATGGTATGATCTATACCAGGCGTGGTATACTAAGATTAGAGATTCATGGCATGATCTATACCAGGCATGGTATACTAAGATTAGAGATTCATGGCATGATCTATGCCAGGCATGGTATACTAAGCCATGATCTATACCAGGCATGGTATACTAAGATTAGAGATTCATGGTATGATCTATACCAGGCATGGTATACTAAGATTAGAGATTCATGGTATGATCTATACCAGGCATGGTATACTAAGATTAGAGATTCATGGCATGATCTATACCAGGCATGGTATACTAAGCCATGATCTATACCAGGCATGGTATACTAAGATTAGAGATTCATGGCATGATCTATACCAGGCGTGGTATACTAAGATTAGAGATTCTTGGCATGATCTATACCAGGCATGGTATACTAAGATTAGAGATTCATGGCATGATCTATACCAGGCATGGTATACTAAGCCATGATCTATACCAGGCATGGTATACTAAGATTAGAGATTCATGGTATGATATATACCAGGCATGGTATACTAAGATTAGAGATTCATGGCATGATCTATACCAGGCATGGTATACTAAGATTAGAGATTCATGGCATGATCTATGCCAGGCATGGTATACTAAGCCATGATCTATACCAGGCATGGTATACTAAGATTAGAGATTCATGGTATGATCTATACCAGGCATGGTATACTAAGATTAGAGATTCATGGTATGATCTATACCAGGCATGGTATACTAAGATTAGAGATTCATGGCATGATCTATACCAGGCATGGTATACTAAGCCATGATCTATACCAGGCATGGTATACTAAGATTAGAGATTCATGGCATGATCTATACCAGGCATGGTATACTAAGCCATGATCTATACCAGGCATGGTATACTAAGATTAGAGATTCATGGCATGATCTATACCAGGCGTGGTATACTAAGATTAGAGATTCATGGCATGATCTATACCAGGCATGGTATACTAAGCCATGATCTATACCAGGCATGGTATACTAAGCCATGATCTATACCAGGCATGGTATACTAAGATTAGAGATTCATGGCATGATCTATACCAGGCATGGTATACTAAGATTAGAGATTCATGGCATGATCTATACCAGGCATGGTATACTAAGATTAGAGATTCATGGCATGATCTATACCAGGCATGGTATACTAAGATTAGAGATTCATGGCATGATCTATACCAGGCGTGGTATACTAAGCCATGATCTATACCAGGCATGGTATACTAAGATTAGAGATTCATGGTATGATCTATACCAGGCATGGTATACTAAGATTAGAGATTCATGGCATGATCTATACCAGGCATGGTATACTAAGATTAGAGATTCATGGCATGATCTATACCAGGCGTGGTATACTAAGATTAGAGATTCATGGCATGATCTATACCATGCATGGTATACTAAGATTAGAGATTCATGGCATGATCTATACCAGGCGTGGTATACTAAGCCATGATCTATACCAGGCGTGGTATACTAAGATTAGAGATTCATGGCATGATCTATACCAGGCGTGGTATACTAAGATTAGAGATTCATGGTATGATCTATACCAGGCGTGGTATACTAAGATTAGAGATTCATGGTATGATCTATACCAGGCATGGTATACTAAGATTAGAGATTCATGGTATGATCTATACCAGGCATGGTATACTAAGATTAGAGATTCATGGCGTGATCTATACGAGGCATGGTATACTAAGATTAGAGATTCATGGCATGATCTATACCAGGCGTGGTATACTAAGATTAGAGATTCATGGCATGATCTATACCAGGCATGGTATACTAAGATTAGAGATTCATGGCATGATCTATACCAGGCATGGTATACTAAGATTAGAGATTGATGGCATGATCTATACCAGGCATGGTATACTAAGCCATGATCTATACCAGGCATGGTATACTAAGATTAGAGCTTCATGGCGTGATCTATACCAGGCATGGTATACTAAGCCATGATCTATACCAGGCGTGGTATACTAAGATTAGAGATTCATGGTATGATCTATACCAGGCATGGTATACTAAGCCATGATCTATACCAGGCGTGGTATACTAAGATTAGAGATTCATGGCGTGATCTATACCAGGCGTGGTATACTAAGATTAGAGATTCATGGCATGATCTATACCAGGCATGGTATACTAAGATTAGAGATTCATGGCATGATCTATACCAGGCATGGTATACTAAGATTAGAGATTCATGGCGTGATCTATACCAGGCATGGTATACTAAGATTAGAGATTCATGGCATGATCTATACCAGGCATGGTATACTAAGCCATGATCTATACCAGACGTGGTATACTAAGATTAGAGATTCATGGCGTGATCTATACCAGGCATGGTATACTAAGCCATGATCTATACCAGGCATGGTATACTAAGATTAGAGATTCATGGCATGATCTATACCAGGCATGGTATACTAAGCCATGATTTATACCAGGCATGGTATACTAAGATTAGAGATTCATGGCGTGATCTATACCAGGCTTGGTATACTAAGATTAGAGATTCAAGGCATGATCTATACCAGGCATGGTATACTAAGATTAGAGATTCATGGCGTGATCTATACCAGGCGTGGTATACTAAGATTAGAGATTCAAGGCATGATCTATACCAGGCGTGGTATACTAAGATTAGAGATTCAAGGCATGATCTATACCAGGCATGGTATACTAAGATTAGAGATTCATGGCATGATCTATACCAGGCATGGTATACTAAGATTAGAGATTCATGGCGTGATCTATATCAGGCATGGTATACTAAGATTAGAGATTCAAGGCATGATCTATACCAGGCGTGGTATACTAAGATTAGAGATTCATGGCATGATCTATACCAGGCATGGTATACTAAGATTAGAGATTCAAGGCATGATCTATACCAGGCATGGTATACTAAGATTAGAGATTCATGGCATGATCTATACCAGACGTGGTATACTAAGATTAGAGATTCATGGCGTGATCTATACCAGGCGTGGTATACTAAGATTAGAGATTCATGGCATGATCTATACCAGGCATGGTATACTAAGATTAGAGATTCATGGCGTGATCTATACCAGGCATGGTATACTAAGATTAGAGATTCAAGGCATGATCTATACCAGGCGTGGTATACTAAGATTAGAGATTCATGGCATGATCTATACCAGGCGTGGTATACTAAGATTAGAGATTCATGGCATGATCTATACCAGGCATGGTATACTAAGATTAGAGATTCAAGGCATGATCTATACCAGGCATGGTATACTAAGATTAGAGATTCATGGCATGATCTATACCAGACGTGGTATACTAAGATTAGAGATTCATGGCGTGATCTATACCAGGCATGGTATACTAAGATTAGAGATTCAAGGCATGATCTATACCAGGCGTGGTATACTAAGATTAGAGATTCATGGCATGATCTATACCAGGCGTGGTATACTAAGATTAGAGATTCAAGGCATGATCTATACCAGGCGTGGTATACTAAGCCATGATCTATACCAGGCGTGGTATACTAAGATTAGAGATTCATGGCATGATCTATACCAGGCATGGTATACTAAGATTAGAGATTCATGGCATGATCTATACCAGGCGTGGTATACTAAGATTAGAGATTCAAGGCATGATCTATACCAGGCATGGTATACTAAGATTAGAGATTCATGGCATGATCTATACCAGGCATGGTATACTAAGATTAGAGATTCATGGCATGATCTATACCAGGCATGGTATACTAAGATTAGAGATTCATGGCATGATCTATACCAGACGTGGTATACTAAGATTAGAGATTCATGGCATGATCTATACCAGGCGTGGTATACTAAGATTAGAGATTCATGGCGTGATCTATACCAGGCATGGTATACTAAGATTAGAGATTCATGGCATGATCTATACCAGGCATGGTATACTAAGATTAGAGATTCAAGGCATGATCTATACCAGGCATGGTATACTAAGATTAGAGATTCATGGCATGATCTATACCAGGCATGGTATACTAAGATTAGAGATTCATGGCATGATCTATACCAGGCATGGTATACTAAGATTAGAGATTCATGCCATGATCTATACCAGGCATGGTATACTAAGATTAGAGATTCAAGGCATGATCTATACCAGGCGTGGTATACTAAGATTAGAGATTCATGCCATGATCTATACCAGGCATGGTATACTAAGATTAGAGATTCAAGGCATGATCTATACCAGGCGTGGTATACTAAGATTAGAGATTCATGGCGTGATCTATACCAGGCATGGTATACTAAGATTAGAGATTCAAGGCATGATCTATACCAGGCATGGTATACTAAGATTAGAGATTCATGGCATGATCTATACCAGGCATGGTATACTAAGATTAGAGATTCATGCCATGATCTATACCAGGCATGGTATACTAAGATTAGAGATTCAAGGCATGATCTATACCAGGCGTGGTATACTAAGATTAGAGATTCAAGGCATGATCTATACCAGGCATGGTATACTAAGATTAGAGATTCAAGGCATGATCTATACCAGGCGTGGTATACTAAGATTAGAGATTCAAGGCATGATCTATACCAGGCATGGTATACTAAGATTAGAGATTCATGGCATGATCTATACCAGGCATGGTATACTAAGATTAGAGATTCATGGCGTGATCTATACCAGGCATGGTATACTAAGATTAGAGATTCAAGGCATGATCTATACCAGGCGTGGTATACTAAGATTAGAGATTCATGGCATGATCTATACCAGGCATGGTATACTAAGATTAGAGATTCAAGGCATGATCTATAACAGGCGTGGTATACTAAGATTAGAGATTCATGGCATGATCTATACCAGGCGTGGTATACTAAGATTAGAGATTCATGGCGTGATCTATACCAGGCGTGGTATACTAAGATTAGAGATTCATGGCATGATCTATACCAGGCGTGGTATACTAAGCCATGATCTATACCAGACGTGGTATACTAAGATTAGAGATTCAAGGCATGATCTATACCAGGCGTGGTATACTAAGATTAGAGATTCATGGCATGATCTATACCAGGCGTGGTATACTAAGATTAGAGATTCATGGCATGATCTATACCAGGCATGGTATACTAAGATTAGAGATTCAAGGCATGATCTATACCAGGCGTGGTATACTAAGCCATGATCTATACCAGGCGTGGTATACTAAGATTAGAGATTCATGGCATGATCTATACCAGGCGTGGTATACTAAGATTAGAGATTCAAGGCATGATCTATACCAGGCATGGTATACTAAGATTAGAGATTCATGGCATGATCTATACCAGGCATGGTATACTAAGCCATGATCTATACCAGGCATGGTATACTAAGATTAGAGATTCAAGGCATGATCTATACCAGACGTGGTATACTAAGATTAGAGATTCAAGGCATGATCTATACCAGACGTGGTATACTAAGATTAGAGATTCATGGCGTGATCTATACCAGGCATGGTATACTAAGATTAGAGATTCATGGCATGATCTATACCAGGCATGGTATACTAAGATTAGAGATTCATGGCATGATCTATACCAGGCATGGTATACTAAGCCATGATCTATACCAGGCATGGTATACTAAGATTAGAGATTCATGGCATGATCTATACCAGGCGTGGTATACTAAGATTAGAGATTCATGGCATGATCTATACCAGGCGTGGTATACTAAGATTAGAGATTCAAGGCGTGATCTATACCAGACGTGGTATACTAAGATTAGAGATTCATGGCGTGATCTATACCAGGCATGGTATACTAAGATTAGAGATTCATGGCGTGATCTATACCAGACGTGGTATACTAAGATTAGAGATTCATGGCATGATCTATACCAGGCATGGTATACTAAGATTAGAGATTCATGGCGTGATCTATACCAGGCGTGGTATACTAAGATTAGAGATTCAAGGCATGATCTATACCAGACGTGGTATACTAAGATTAGAGATTCATGGCGTGATCTATACCAGGCATGGTATACTAAGATTAGAGATTCATGGCATGATCTATACCAGGCGTGGTATACTAAGATTAGAGATTCATGGCATGATCTATACCAGGCATGGTATACTAAGATTAGAGATTCATGGCGTGATCTATACCAGGCATGGTATACTAAGATTAGAGATTCATGGCATGATCTATACCAGGCATGGTATACTAAGATTAGAGATTCATGGCGTGATCTATACCAGGCATGGTATACTAAGATTAGAGATTCATGGCATGATCTATACCAGACGTGGTATACTAAGATTAGAGATTCATGGCATGATCTATACCAGGCATGGTATACTAAGATTAGAGATTCATGGCATGATCTATACCAGGCATGGTATACTAAGATTAGAGATTCATGGCATGATCTATACCAGGCGTGGTATACTAAGATTAGAAATTCATGGCATGATCTATACCAGGCATGGTATACTAAGATTAGAGATTCATGGCATGATCTATACTAGGCGTGGTATACTAAGATTAGAGATTCATGGCATGATCTATACTAGGCGTGGTATACTAAGATTAGAGATTCATGGCATGATCTATACCAGGCGTGGTATACTAAGATTAGAGATTCATGGCATGATCTATACCAGGCATGGTATACTAAGATTAGAGATTCATGGCATGATCTATACCAGGCATGGTATACTAAGATTAGAGATTCATGGCATGATCTATACCAGGCGTGGTATACTAAGATTAGAGATTCATGGCATGATCTATACCAGGCATGGTATACTAAGATTAGAGATTCATGCCATGATCTATACCAGGCATGGTATACTAAGATTAGAGATTCATGGCATGATCTATACCAGGCATGGTATACTAAGATTAGAGATTCATGGCGTGATCTATACCAGGCGTGGTATACTAAGCCATGATCTATACCAGGCATGGTATACTAAGATTAGAGATTCATGGCATGATCTATACCAGGCATGGTATACTAAGATTAGAGATTCATGGCATGATCTATACCAGGCATGGTATACTAAGATTAGAGATTCAAGGCATGATCTATACCAGGCGTGGTATACTAAGATTAGAGATTCATGGCATGATCTATACTAGGCGTGGTATACTAAGATTAGAGATTCATGGCATGATCTATACCAGGCATGGTATACTAAGCCATGATCTATACCAGGCATGGTATACTAAGATTAGAGATTCATGGCATGATCTATACCAGACGTGGTATACTAAGATTAGAGATTCATGGCGTGATCTATACCAGGCGTGGTATACTAAGATTAGAGATTCAAGGCATGATCTATACCAGGCGTGGTATACTAAGCCATGATCTATACCAGGCATGGTATACTAAGATTAGAGATTCATGGCGTGATCTATACCAGGCATGGTATACTAAGATTATAGATTCATGGCATGATCTATACCAGACGTGGTATACTAAGATTAGAGATTCATGGCATGATCTATACCAGGCATGGTATACTAAGCCATGATCTATACCAGGCGTGGTATACTAAGATTAGAGATTCATGGCATGATCTATACCAGGCATGGTATACTAAGATTAGAGATTCATGGCATGATCTATACCAGACGTGGTATACTAAGATTAGAGATTCATGGCATGATCTATACCAGGCATGGTATACTAAGATTAGAGATTCATGGCGTGATCTATACCAGACGTGGTATACTAAGCCATGATCTATACCAGACGTGGTATACTAAGATTAGAGATTCATGGCATGATCTATACCAGGCATGGTATACTAAGCCATGATCTATACCAGGCGTGGTATACTAAGATTAGAGATTCATGGCGTGATCTATACCAGGCATGGTATACTAAGATTAGAGATTTATGGCATGATCTATACCAGGCATGGTATACTAAGATTAGAGATTCATGGCATGATCTATACCAGGCATGGTATACTAAGATTAGAGATTCAAGGCATGATCTATACCAGGCATGGTATACTAAGATTAGAGATTCATGGCATGATCTATACCAGACGTGGTATACTAAGATTA
Source organism: Siphonodentalium dalli (assembly GCA_032622095.1). NCBI lineage: Eukaryota > Metazoa > Mollusca > Scaphopoda > Gadilida > Siphonodentaliidae > Siphonodentalium > Siphonodentalium dalli. Next base: position 9,954,817 of record CP136065.1, read on the forward strand.
GAGATTCAAGGCATGATCTATACCAGGCATGGTATACTAAGATTAGAGATTCATGGCATGATCTATACCAGGCATGGTATACTAAGATTAGAGATTCATGGCATGATCTATACCAGGCATGGTATACTAAGATTAGAGATTCATGGCATGATCTATACCAGGCGTGGTATACTAAGATTAGAGATTCATGGCATGATCTATACCAGACGTGGTATACTAAGATTAGAGATTTATGGCATGATCTATACCAGGCATGGTATACTAAGCCATGATCTATACCAGACGTGGTATACTAAGATTAGAGATTCATGGCGTGATCTATACCAGGCGTGGTATACTAAGATTAGAGATTTATGGCATGATCTATACCAGGCATGGTATACTAAGCCATGATCTATACCAGACGTGGTATACTAAGATTAGAGATTCATGGCGTGATCTATACCAGGCATGGTATACTAAGATTAGAGATTCATGGCGTGATCTATACCAGGCATGGTATACTAAGATTAGAGATTCATGGCGTGATCTATACCAGGCTTGGTATACTAAGATTAGAGATTCATGGCATGATCTATACCAGGCGTGGTATACTAAGATTAGAGATTCAAGGCATGATCTATACCAGGCATGGTATACTAAGATTAGAGATTCATGGCGTGATCTATACCAGGCATGGTATACTAAGATTAGAGATTCATGGCGTGATCTATACCAGGCATGGTATACTAAGATTAGAGATTCAAGGCATGATCTATACCAGGCATGGTATACTAAGATTAGAGATTCAAGGCATGATCTATACCAGGCATGGTATACTAAGATTAGAGATTCATGGCGTGATCTATACCAGGCATGGTATACTAAGATTAGAGATTCATGGCGTGATCTATACCAGGCATGGTATACTAAGATTAGAGATTCAAGGCATGATCTATACCAGGCGTGGTATACTAAGATTAGAGATTCAAGGCATGATCTATACCAGGCATGGTATACTAAGCCATGATCTATACCAGGCATGGTATACTAAGATTAGAGATTCATGGCGTGATCTATACCAGGCATGGTATACTAAGATTAGAGATTCATGGCATGATCTATACCAGGCGTGGTATACTAAGATTAGAGATTCATGGCGTGATCTATACCAGGCGTGGTATACTAAGCCATGATCTATACCAGGCATGGTATACTAAGATTAGAGATTCAAGGCATGATCTATACCAGGCATGGTATACTAAGATTAGAGATTCAAGGCATGATCTATACCAGGCATGGTATACTAAGCCATGATCTATACCAGGCATGGTATACTAAGATTAGAGATTCATGGCGTGATCTATACCAGGCATGGTATACTAAGATTAGAGATTCATGGCATGATCTATACCAGGCGTGGTATACTAAGATTAGAGATTTATGGCATGATCTATACCAGGCATGGTATACTAAGATTAGAGATTCATGGCATGATCTATACCAGGCATGGTATACTAAGATTAGAGATTCATGGCGTGATCTATACCAGGCATGGTATACTAAGATTAGAGATTCATGGCATGATCTATACCAGGCATGGTATACTAAGATTAGAGATTCATGGCGTGATCTATACCAGGCATGGTATACTAAGATTAGAGATTCATGGCATGATCTATACCAGGCATGGTATACTAAGATTAGAGATTCATGGCATGATCCATACCAGGCATGGTATACTAAGATTAGAGATTCAAGGCATGATCTATACCAGGCATGGTATACTAAGATTAGAGATTCAAGGCATGATCTATACCAGGCATGGTATACTAAGATTAGAGATTCATGGCATGATCTATACCAGGCATGGTATACTAAGCCATGATCTATACCAGGCATGGTATACTAAGATTAGAGATTCATGGCGTGATCTATACCAGGCGTGGTATACTAAGATTAGAGATTCATGGCATGATCTATACCAGGCATGGTATACTAAGCCATGATCTATACCAGGCGTGGTATACTAAGATTAGAGATTCAAGCCATGATCTATACCAGGCGTGGTATACTAAGATTAGAGATTCATGGCGTGATCTATACCAGACGTGGTATACTAAGATTAGAGATTCATGGCATGATCTATACCAGGCATGGTATACTAAGATTAGAGATTCAAGGCATGATCTATACCAGGCATGGTATACTAAGATTAGAGATTCATGGCGTGATCTATACCAGGCATGGTATACTAAGATTAGAGATTCAAGGCATGATCTATACCAGGCATGGTATACTAAGATTAGAGATTCAAGGCATGATCTATACCAGGCATGGTATACTAAGATTAGAGATTCATGGCATGATCTATACCAGACGTGGTATACTAAGATTAGAGATTCATGGCATGATCTATACCAGGCATGGTATACTAAGCCATGATCTATACCAGGCGTGGTATACTAAGATTAGAGATTCATGGCATGATCTATACCAGACGTGGTATACTAAGATTAGAGATTCATGGCGTGATCTATACCAGGCGTGGTATACTAAGATTAGAGATTCATGGCATGATCTATACCAGGCATGGTATACTAAGCCATGATCTATACCAGGCATGGTATACTAAGCCATGATCTATACCAGGCATGGTATACTAAGATTAGAGATTCAAGGCATGATCTATACCAGGCATGGTATACTAAGATTAGAGATTCAAGGCATGATCTATACCAGGCATGGTATACTAAGATTAGAGATTCATGGCATGATCTATACCAGGCGTGGTATACTAAGATTAGAGATTCATGGCGT